>SNQJ01S0074871.1:0-19588 GCA_010110895.2 Picea sitchensis
AGGCTATCAACCTGGAAGGCTCTGCTTGGTTGTTTGCCTCAAAGGTGTAACAATTCTTTGCCAACTGTGGCAATATTTTTCCCACTTGTCGGTCTTCCGTAACAATAGACCATAATTGTAAACTTGGCTTTACTAGCCATTTGTCCACTTGGACTATATCAACCTGACTTATCTGGGATATTTCAGCTTGCTCCTTTTCCACATTTTCCTTGATATCTATCAGGTGTTTAGATATATTGATTTTGCCCAACGTCCCAACACTGCCTTCTTTATCAAGGTCTAACAAACTTTTATTTATCAAGGCGAATGTTTATTCACAAGAATTCCTCACCTCTTTAGCTCTTCCCCTGCTCTCTCATATATTCTGCTCCCACACCTTCAGTAAAATATTCCCTCTGGTTTGTTCTGCGATGGATAATTTGGAGCTACTGACCATCTCTACTTTCGATGTGGCTATAACGGCCTCCTGGAAAGCAACCCGAGCCACCCCAGCTTCTCTTTGTCTCAAAGAGATATCTTCTAGCACTTGATCTATCATCTGAAAGTGATTCTCAATGGTTCCCACTTTAGCAAGCAAGTCTTGTTGAGCTGCTAATACCTTCTATCAGATTTCGGTGGCTTGGGATTGGAATATCTTTATGTCTAAGACCTGGTTTTCGGCAACATCCAATTTCAACTATAACTATATTATTTGTTGCTCCTGTTGGATTACCTGCGTTTGGCTTATTTGCGTCGACTGGCGCATCTGCTCAAGGTCGCATCTGAGTCTCTTGATATTATGCAGATTGACTATTATGGCTTGCTGGAGGCTTTTGGTCACCTCATCCCTAGCGTTTGCTTCCATCGTAGCCACCTTAGCTTCCAACTTACCGATCAAGAGGTTTTTTCGCTTCAATCATGCCTTCAAAGTTCCAACTGAATACTGGTTGGTTGTAGCATAAGCCCCCAGTGTTCCTGCTATCTCGTCTGCAAATTCTTCCTCTTCTACGACCTTTCCTGCTGTCAGGATTTTAAATCTTTTAGACATTGCGCCGGCTTTTTTACACGATTCTTGCTTCACCACGGCCTTCCTTTTCTTGTCGAAGAAAAATTCATTAGGAGGTAACTCTTCTATAGAAATGGGCGTTAGTTCTTCATTAAAAATCCATCCTGCATCGGGGTTCCCCTTTGTGAATTGTAAGGGTGTGATAGAAGCAATGGGACTGCTGATTTCCTTGGATGATTGTTTCGGGATAGCATCCATGGTTGGCTTGCTTGATATGAGCGATAGTGAGTCACCCACCCCTTGCGAGGGTATCTCTGCTTGACTTTGGACTTGCTTTCTCAACGTACCCTTTCCTGAGTTTCCTTCCTATTGATCGGGGATTTTGGTTCCTCGTTTTGAGGTCCCAAATCCCCCTGTTTTCTCTCGGTTTTCCTCCTTGTCACGACTCGAGTCCTCTAAGCCTTTGGCTTCCGTTTGTTGTGTAACCAGAAGATTTGGGGTCTCGCCCTGTAAAACCTGGGGGAGGCAACTCCGTCGGTGCTCTTGGAATTTAAAGAAATCGGCCATATCTCTGGGCGGCAGGGCTTGAATCCGACTTAGGACTTCAGAGTAGGACCTCGCACCTCGAAATATTTCATCATGAGGCGAATCCTCGTATTCGTATTTTTTCAGGCCCCAACTCGCCAGGTGATTACTCACAACCTTATTAGAGTTGTGCTTCTTGAACTCAATGTCCACCAATTTCATTTCCTCTAAGGTCGTAGCCTCGGCTCTGGCATGGCCAAAATCTAATAAAGAATATGCACCAATGTGAATGGGAAAGGGCGACCATACCTTTTTCAATATTCCTTTGAGCTCTTTGCTTATCCCACCAAGCACAGTTTGTCTGGAGATCTTGCAACATACTAGCTTGTTTGGCAAGAATAACGGCAGACCATATGGGGGAACAGAGGTGCCAAAGACCCTGATGTATGAAAATTCCACTTCTATATACCAATCTTCCACGCTACTCAGGTTGGCCGCTATGTTATCTGAAATCCTGGGAGGCGAATGGCCGAAGATGGAGACATGCACTGGTACCATTACCCAGTTGAAGATCTCGTAGACAAATTCTTTGGCTTTATCCTCCCAAAGTTTCGAGTGGTAGACATGAATAGGCTTTGTATTAGATGGAGCCCAGCTCCATCTCATTAGTGGGAAAGGTGTCATGAAGCAAATCGCATCCATGATGTAAGCAGACATAAAGAACGAAGTCGCTTTCCTACTTGCCTTTGGTGCTCGGTATTTGGTAATTCGACTGGTCAAACTGTCAGACAACAATTTGGCCCAGTCGAAAAAGAAACCCTTAGCAACCGTATGAATAAGCGGTACCCATGGGAGGAAAAAGTGAGAAGTGTCCTCCTTCCCATACAGCCTATAGGTCATCATCGCTATATACTTGAATTGCGGCTCAGAGGAGGAGATTGAATAAATCCCATTAGTGTCAGCCCTGAATTTCGCGGTGTGCGAAACCCAATATTTGATCAAATCAGATAAAAAATGTCCATACTGCTTGCATTCCTTTTTCTTGAAACCCTCTAGGAATTCGATATTGTGAGTAAGGTTCGGTGTGGGTGACAATTTATACATTGCCATTAAATGCTCCGGTCTGAAGGCTCCAATTGTCACCCTCTGTTCACTAATAATCGTTCTAGTCAGGATGTCCACATGGTCCAATGCCCATCTGATCATATCATAATAGGGAAGAAGTCATGGCCTTGCCACTATTTTGTGCATCTCTGCTTGAGCGACGATTTTGTATTTGGTGGACAAGTCATCCTTCTCGTTACTGCTGGAATCATCTGAACAGTTTATCGACTCGGATTGCAGAATGTTGGAAACGTACGTCCATGTTTTGACAGAATTGATACTTCGGGGCGAGGCATTAGAAACAACATCTGAACCTTGACCTGAATTCTTGGCAGCTGCCTTGGGGACCTTTTGTGGAGCCATGATAGATAACCTTGCAACTAGATCCCTGTCGGAAAGATTGAAAACACAGACATAAGTTATCCTGGTGAAATGGCTCTGCGCACAATAGAGATGAAAACTGAAATAATGAAAGAAAACCCCTTTGTCTTGATCATTTAAGCATGTGCGAGTCCTTATTGACAGAAACGATCAAATCGTTTAATAGAAATATTTAGAAGTAAAATGAGATCTTACTATCTATCACCTCACTGAAATTCAAATAAATGCCATAAATGCTTTACGATTCGTGACCTGGAAAAACGCAAAAAAATTCAAAACTTCGTTCGTAAACTGTTTGTGTTAAAGGTTGTTTAAGGCGTTACTTAATCTAGTTTAGTTCTTTTGATTAAGTGCGCTTTAGTCGCTAATCCAATTTTCAGCGTTCGCCATATCAGATGACTTCGCTCCTAGCCTTTGAACCCTAAAGACCCGAAATCGCGATAATGCGATTTAGTTGATTGTTTGTGATTTGACTTAAGCCTTTAATTAATCCACGCTTAATTATCCAATATCGTGACTTCGTGGATCGGAGTTACAAAGGTGTTTCTTTTTGGGGAAGCAATCACCGGGTCGCGAAATCACGATAATTATTAACTAAGGTTTAAAGTGATTTACTCTTGATACTAACCTGGGTAACTTTAAAACAACTTCGCGACTTCGCATGTCAGAGGTTTGAGAAACGTTCAATGTGAAACTCCCAAGAGCGAGAGTACGAGGTAATAAAAGGCGATAATCCCTTCTTAGTCATTTAGTAATGGTGATTAGAACTAAACTAGTTTTCGCCATTTCGCGTTTGGGGATACACAAGATTAAACCCATCTCTGACCATTAAACCCATAAAAGCTAGAGACTTGACACAGCTGTGAATGTGTGAGGATAGCCAACCGACCCAAGACCAACTAAACTAGCACGGATAACAGAGATCTCTTGTGATTGCTAACGCCAGTAATATTATGACTTCAACATCAACGCAAAGAGAATCGTCAACGTTTCACAATCACCATTTTGCACAGTTGCAATAATTAAGGAAGGCACAAACCAATACACCTGAGCCAACATCCATTTCATAACCAAAGCAGATTCATGAAGGGCCAAAAAAAAGACATACCTATAATCGAACGCCTTAAAACGCGAGTTGGCCGAGCAGTTCTCCCTGCTAAGAAATCAAAGCATAACCACAACAACAATGTTTGAACAATAACCTGACTAGGCTGGTGTCCAACAATAGGAGTAAAGGTGATGTGCAATAAATGCACATCACCTCCATACTTCAAGTTTATTCAATTCCTAGTACGCGCCAACCACTAATCAAACAAATCACCCAGTTTGAACCATGCATCAAGACAACAACCTTTAATTTTCAAGAGCGCTACCCATATCACATATTACCATCTCCACTATACAGAAGTGCATGTCAACTATGCTCTATACAACCTCGATAAGTCACATGGCTATCATATGTTAGCTAGGATTTGCCACAAACTTTTCAATGCATATAGTATAGCATGTTAGAATAGGATAGTTTCTTCTTTTAATTTCTTTTCATTTGTTATTACTAACATATGTATGTTGCAGGTGTCATAAGTAATAGATCCAAGAACATACATCAATGATGACCACGAAAAGTTCGGTATAAAACTTGAGATTGGAACAACAAGGGAAGCATGTATAATATGCCTGATCAATTATCCACTAAAACAAGATATCATCAACCATGAAAGTAGTGTCGTACAGTAACATAACATTGAATAAGCACCAGACTTGATTTTCAATCTACAAGGGTGTCCCACCTACTATGATTATTTATAATTTATATCAATAGGCTTTTAGCAAAACTTTGCGGGCAAAACTTCGTTGCGAATTTAATCGTTAATACACGTGTCACCCAGTTTTGGACGATTCACGTACCCATTGTGCCTGTTAGATCATGACACGTGTCTCCCCTTGATCCTCGCCATGTGTCAGTCTCTGGTTCGTGGCCACCTAGCCTACATGGTTGGTGACATGTCTGGGACTCCGAGAGTTTGGATAGCTTCAGGATTTCGGAAGATGAGGGACGCGGTACCATATAGGAATGTCCAACGCAAATCGTCGAATGCCAAATGGCCAAGGCCACCTGGAGAGATGTCAGGATTTCAAAAGTTTGGCATAATGTGGTAAAAAGGAATGTTCAACGAGAATCGCCGATCACCGAAGGTCGAAAGTCCAATAACTATAGTCAATCGTCGAAGGTCGAACGTCGAAGGACTAGGGGCATGTGGCAATATTTCAGGACTTCGGGGATTTGGAAAAAGGTGTGTTACGCGTAGATCGTCGAAGCCCCCTCCTTAACCATAGGATCTCGATGGAGGATGTGGACCGTTGATCTCCTCTGTGGTTTGGCGATTTGATATTTTGACAACACTTTTGGGAACTCCCGAAGTCCGGGAACTTCTAAAGTGTTGAAACCTTTGCTAACACAGTATCTTAGCTTCCGGTTTTCAACCCGAGGTCACGAGGAAGACCTCACTAGTTGGTTCAAGTGCACAGTAAGAGATGTAAGTTTCGGGGAAGCCCCTTTTGATGGTTTTGGTTTAAGTAAGGGACCGAAAATGAACCAGGGAAAGTGAAAATCCGATGCCCCACCTCTAGAAAGACTATTTAGGGGTTGGGTGTGTTACAAATTGGTATCAGAGCATGACAATAACACTTGGCCTGCTTGGGCTCATGCACGAATTGCATAAAAATATTATTAGAAAACTTATGGGGTAACTCCCTACCTTACCCCTTCTACTGTGGATAGATGTTTTAGAAGTCTGCATTGTCGGTTGCTAATGTTTCCAAATAAATAATTGACTTCACCTTGCAATGATATGTGTTGTTCATGAATTGGTAGATTTGTAGCTAACATAAAATGTTTTAACCGCACTCAAGCAGTCATTGAAAAATAGGAGAACTGCAAATTAAAGGATGGTGACACATCAGGAGTTGGGGGAAAGCTCTCACAATAGAGAGGAAGAATCTAATGAAAGGAGGGTGGTGGAAACCCCTCCAAATTTGGTTGAAACTGTAAGAAGCCTCATGGAAGAATTATAGAGTTATAAGGATGACAATGAAAGGTTGATCAAGGAGTAGGAAAAGCAGACATAAATTAATGCAGCCCTACTGCAAAGTCTATCAGATATACAAAGGCAACTGCAACATGGTCCAGCTGCTAGTCTTGTGGACAGACATCATACTAAGAAAACTCCAAGTCCACCTGAGATACAAAAGCATGGTCTTGAAAGTGGCCACACCAAGAGGAGCACCTCAAAGAAGTCCCAACATGGAGCCAAGAGACATTCAATGGAAGATTCCTCTGGCGAGGACACTGACAACTCCAAGGAATCTTCTAGTGGAAAAACTAGTTCCCATTCTCAAACCAGAGGAAAGAACATGAAACATTCCAAGAGTCGTGACCCTAAAGAATTCAAGAAATTCAAACCACCCACCTTCGATGGAGAGATTAAGAAGGGGGAAGAAGCAAAAGTTTGGCTATTCGAGTTGAAGAAGTACTTCAGATTCCATGACTACTCTGAAAACTTAAAGGCTCGAATAGCCATTTTCAACTTGAATGGGAAAGCTTCTATTTGGTGGGAAGACCTTAGGAATGTGAAATGAGTCTATGATAAGGACTTGTCATGGAATCAATTTGAGAAATACTTCAAGAAGAAGTACCTGTCATAAAAGTACTTTGATTGGAAAACTAAGGAGTTCTATGACCTCAAGCTGGGACAACTCACCATAGATGAGTATATCAACAAATTTCTCGAGCTGATGAGGTATGTGCCCTACATAAAGGATGAAAAGGTAAAGATGCAATGATTTATTAGTAGATTACCTCAGTCCTACCGAGACATAATTGAGTTTGATGGGCCAAATACCTTAGAAGCTACTATTCGAAAAGCAAGGTATTGCTATGAGCAATTCAAGAGTAAGACAAAACCCCGTGAAGACTGGAAGAAGAAAACCAATTCGGAATTCAAGAAGAAGGGGTTTAAGTCCTCGAAATTCAAGAACTCTGTTAAGAGCTCTAGGATGAGCCTTCCTGCTAGAAGTGTGTATCAACAAATTTTTCCATCCTAGAGTGGAAATAAACCATTCAAAGTAGCTCCAAGTAAGATTGACAACACTAAGAGAGAAACCTTGAAATGTTGGGGTTGTGGAGAGGAACATCTGCTGAGGGACTGTCCGCATAGGCAACATAACCCTGGGAGGGTCTACAACGTCCAAGAGGCTACCACAGTCAATGATGTGGCTAGGAGCCTGCCACAAATTTATGCAGCCTTAGATAATAGAAAAGTTGACTACCAAGCTTCAGTGGTGGAGATGGAAGGTACAATTGCCAACCACCATGTTTCCATTTTAATTGACCTTGGTTCTAATTTGAGTTATGCTTCCCCTCAAACTGTTGAGAAATGTAAATTGCAACAAGTTAAACATGTTAAATCATGGCTGGTACAACTAGCCACTGGAACTAAAATAAAAGTAATAAAGGTCATACCAGCATGCCAATTTGTCATGAATGGGTTGCCCACCCAAGAAAACCTAAGCATACTCTCTATAGGATCTTATGACCTGTTGATTGACATGGATTGGTTGGCTGCCCACAAAACCAAGTTGGATTGTTACAATAAAACTTTGGAGTGTGAAAATGAAGAAGGAAGGAGGGTAACCCTACAAGGGATTCAAAAGCCTATCTTGGTGAGACAAGTATCAACTCTCCAAGTGAAGAAGTATTGCAGAGAGGGATGTCCCTTGTATGCAATACAAGTACTAAAATCTGTTGAAAATGACAAACCCAGCATAGAAGACCATCCCATATGGAGAGAATATAAAGATGTATTCCCATAAGAGGTGTCAAGTCTACCTCCAAGAAGGGATATTGATTTTTCAATAGAACTTGTACCAAGAGCAGTGCCAATGTCTAGAACACCATATAGGATGAGTACACCAGAGCTAGTTGAGCTCAAACTACAACTAAAGGAGATGTGGGATAAAAGATACATTCGGCCTAGTGTGTCTCCATGGGGAGCACCAACCTTGTTTGTGAAAAAGAAGGATGGAACACTCGGACTATGCATGGATTATAGACAACTCAATAAGATGACCATCAAGAATAATTATCCCTTGCCTAGGATCGATGACTTGTTTGACCAATTAAGGGGTGTTGCCATCTTCTCCAAGATTGACATGAGGTCTGGATACCATCAGGTCTGAATTAAAGATGAAGTTATCCACAAGACAACCTTTAAGACAAGATATGGTCACTATGAATTTGTGGTGGTACCATTTGGGCTTACCAATGCACCAACCACTATTATGTGCTTAATGAATAACGTATTCAGAAATTTGTTGGATAGGTTTGTATTGGTTTTCATTGATGATATCCTAATCTATTCCAAGAATAGAGACGAGCATGAAGAACATATCAAGCTAGTACTCCAGGTACTAAGAGAACATCAGCTCTATGCCAAGCTCGGTAAGTGTGACTTTTTCCAGAAACAAGTTCACTGCCTAGGCCATGTTATTTTTGAGAAAGGAGTGGCAGTTGACCTTGACAAGATTAAAGCCATCATGGATTGGCCTACCCCAAAGGATGTATCTGATATCAGATCCTTTATGGGCCTGGTAAGATATTATAGGAGATTCATAAAAGGATTCTCCAAGATTGGTTTCCCAATCACCTCCCTTCAAAAAAA
Organism: Picea sitchensis; assembly: GCA_010110895.2. Taxonomy (NCBI): domain Eukaryota; kingdom Viridiplantae; phylum Streptophyta; class Pinopsida; order Pinales; family Pinaceae; genus Picea; species Picea sitchensis. The sequence continues at coordinate 8,716 of SNQJ01S0074871.1, forward strand.
GGGGGTTAAATTCATTTGGACATCAGAATGTGAAGAAAGATTTCAAGAGCTGAAATACCTTCTAACCAATGCGCATGTGCTAAAGATTGTAGACCTAAACAAGGACTTCCTTGTGTGTACAGATGCCTGCAAGGAAGGGCTCGGAGGAGTCCTTATGCAAGAAGGACATGTGATTTTCTATGAGTCCATAAAATTGAATGAGCGTGAAGTCAATTATGTGACGCATGATATGGAATTGGCTGCCATAGTGCAAGCTCTAAAAATGTGGAGGCATTACCTCTTAGGTAGAAGATTTGTACTTATGACAGACCATAGTGTGTTGAAGTATTTGTTTGACCAACCAAAACTCAATGTAAGACAATCTAGTTGGACGACTCTCCTTAGTGAGTTTGATTTTGAAATCAAACATATCAAAGGAAATGAGAATAGAGTAGTTGATGCCCTTAGTAGAAGTATGGAAGTAGTTCACTTGGCAGTTGCAAGCGCTAGTGAATCAAACATCAAAGAGAGGGTCAAAACTACACAAGAGACAGATGCATTTTTCAAGACCGTGACATCATACCTAAAGCAAGAGCCCATAGGGCCAAAGTATGAAGGTTATCAGATGCTTAATGAAGATCTGTTGGACTATAAGGGTAGATTGTATATTCCAAGTTTTGATGACTTGAAGAGGTTTGTAATGGATGAACTACACAAGAGACCATATACTAGTCATCCTGGTTATCAGAAAATGATCACGGCCACTAAGAAATTATTCTATCGGCCCGGACTGAAAAAAGGACATAGCTGATTATTTAGCTAAGTGTCTAGAATGTCAACAAGTCAAGGCAGAGCACCGCCACCCAGCAGGGCTGCTACAGCCCCTACCAATTCCCGAATGGAAATGGGAAACCATCTCCATGGATTTCATCACAGGACTACCAAGATCAACCAAACAAAACGATGCCATCATGGTATTTGTGGACAAAATGAGAAAAGTTGCTCACTTCATACATGTCAAGTCAACATGCAAGGCAATAGATATTTCTAACGTCTTCATGAAAGAGATATTCAGACTGCATGGCATGCCTAAAGAGATTATATCCTATAGAGATACAAAGTTTACTTCAAACTTTTGGAAATCTCTGTTTGTTGGTTTTGAAACAAAATTACTCTTTAGTACAGCCTATCACCCTCAAACGGATGGGCAGACAGAGAGGGTAAACCAAGTATTAGAAGACATGTTGAGGATGCATGTAATGCATCAACCCAAGAAATGGGAGGACTACCTGCCATTGGTAGAATTTGCTTACAACAATGGCTATCAAGAGTCATTAAAATTGAGTCCTTTTGAAGCCCTCTATAGAAGGCAATGCAACATTCCAATCAATTAGAAGAACCCAGTAGACATAGTTACAATCGGGCCAGATATGCTAAAGGAAATGGAACATCAAGTGATTTAGATCAAGCAAAATCTGAAGATAGACCAGGATAAACAAAAGAGCTATGCAGATCTAAAAAGGACTCCTAGAGAGTTCAAAGCAGGAAACCATGTATATCTCCAAGTTAGACCCAGGAGAAGCTTCTTGAGGATGGGAGCTTGTGCCAAGCTGGCACCTCGATATTGTGGACCCTTTGAAGTTTTGGATAGAGTGGGACTAGTATCCTATCAGCTAGCACTTCCTCCCACAGTGAAGGCACATAACGTTTTCCATGTTTCTTTATTAAAGAAGTATGTACATGATTATAATCATAGTATTGACTTGTCTGTGATTCAGGTGGAACTCGAGGGAAAGTTCCTTTCAGAACCTCAATGCATAATAGACAGGAAGGAAACCCCACTCAGGAACAAAACCATTTCACAGGTCAAGGTGCAGTGGAAACACTTTGTCCCAAATGAGGCTACATGGGAATTGGAGGATGCCATGAGACATGCATATTCATTTTTGTTTACTTCTGTACATACAGAGCACATCGACAGATAGAACATCGAGGACGATGTTCCTTTAAGGGGGAGGGTATTGTAATACCCATGTTTCCCCCAGTTTGTAAATATAACTATAACTAGCCAAGAAACTATGGCAGAATATATATGTATGAATGTTTGATTTGATGAACCCTTGTATAAAAGGGTCAATGTATGAATTTTCGTTATTAATAGAATTTGAATTTGAATATGTGTTGCACAACTGCTAAAAGGGGGGAAGTTTGCCAAGATAGACCATGGATGCTATGAGAGAGATGCTGAAGGGAAACCAAGTATGGTTGAGATGACCCTCACTAGACTAATACCTATTGGGTTTAATTGCTCAACAATCCTTTGAACCTGAAATGAATTACCAGTCAGGTTGGTAGTTGGAAGGCCATCCTTAAGAGCTAATGAGAAGATGGGACAGGGTACCCATTTGTAAGGCTTCCAGGCTTGACCATGAATGGGGATTCAGACCCACACAACCTTGCCAAAGAAGGCAAGAAAGGAGGTAATTCGGAGGGACAGAGACAAATTTGCGAGATAACAGAGGAGAGAAAAACACTCTCTCGAGAAGAGCAAAAAAACATACTTCGATTTTGAAGTTGAGAAAGAAAAGTTGAGCAACAAGCTCGATCTAGCTGAAAGAAGCCATGGATGGGGTTTGGCTACAGGCTGATAAATGGGGCTGACAAGTGACTGAGGAAGTACTTGTCAGGACCTCCTTGCTTGGAGTAGAGAAAACCAGATACCCAGTTCTTGTGGGAGAAAAAGAGTAACCTTCGTCTGTGACTGTTGTGGAGAAAACAGAAAGAATCTCTCTTAGAGCATCATGGTCTAGCTCGGGGTGGCTAGGGGTAAATCCGTTAGGAGTGACTGTGCCTATGGTTGGGAGGAGCACCCCTTTCAACAGTTACTTCACATTTTCTAGTTCTGATAAGTATTTTCATACTCTGTGTATTATATTGAATGTGAGGATGAAATGTATGTGTTTATTATTCAGTCTTTCAATATTTGAACAATTATTAGAAAAGATATGTGATTTATGTACACTGTTATATCTATATGGTCTTTCAATTTATCTCAGTTTTACTACTAGATAGTTATGGAATGGGAATCCTCAGGAGGGTCGGGGTAGGATTGATTGAAATGTCTAAGTTTTGCCAATCCTTTGAAGTTTACCTTAGCGGGAATGTCAAAGTTCAAGATCCGGTGGGAAAAGGGCATTTTTCCTTTAGATTATTCACCCATTTGATTGAGGGCTCGTGCCCATGTCCTTAAACCCTTTGTGACTAACGGATTAGTGCTTATCCCTTAGAATTTCCAAATTATCCATGTGACCAGGGCCTAGGAAAAAGCTATCCATTTCAGCTTCGGGACTTCGGGACTTGTGACTCCACAATCCTCGAAAGTAGTCGAAGGTTGGAGTCACAAATCGATGAGGACCGTCGATCTAGGGATCTCATTTTGATCTCTCTCAGCCGTCGTATTTGACGTAGGAAGGGAAGCGTTAAGTGCTTCGGTGAAGTCTTACTTCGGGAGATTTGGAATGGTTTAGTGTCAAAACTCCCGAACACTGGAGCCGAGGAGTAAATTTGGATTGTTGAATTAGAGGGACACATGTCCACAGATCCACAGTTATTCAGATTCTAGGTATTCGACGACTTAGAAAAGCGTGAGTTTTCCCCGAAGGTCGGCGAGCTGGAGTAAATTCTGGCCGTAGGTGGTAGGTACACGTGGCGACAGATCCGGCGTGGTCCGGAGGGAAAGCCGGGAGACACACTCACCAAACTCCTGAATGTCGAACTACTGAAGTAATGTGGACCGTTGATCCTCGGATCCTTCGAGATCCTTCCGAGTCCTCGATCTAAGGGACCCACCTTTGACTACCCAACTAACTCGGAACGCGTCGAGGAGCGACACGTGGCCCCTATTCGTTCCCCGTCAAGTGTTGATCGTCGAACTAGGATCGTTGGATGAAGGGGTACGTGGCAAGCGATCCCGTAGTCTAGAGATTCTGTACTCCGGAGGAAACCGACAAAGATTTTATGAAGTATGAACATGCCGAAGTCGTGAGCGCTGAAGTGGAACTCGACCGTTGGTAAAAAAGGACAGGTGGTGCAAGATCCTGTAGTTCGGAGACTTAGCTCTTCGGGGTAATTGTGTCTAAAGGATTCGGTCAGCTCCAGAAATGAATTCATGAATTAATGAGAACCATAGATCTATGGATCTGCATGGGATCTTCCTGACTGTTAGATCGAAGGATCGAGTAGTTATCAATGTACGTTGATGTGGCTCGCTAACATCATCCCGAGTAACATGGACCCGCTTTACGTGTGCCCCATGTCACCCAGTTTTGGATGATTCACATACCCATTGTGCTTGTTAGAGCATGACACATGTCACCCCCTGTCGAGGACATGTGTCTCCCCTTGACCCTCGTCGTGTGTCAGTCTCTGGTTCGTGGTCGCCTAGCTTACATGGTTGGTGACGTGTCTGGGACTCTGGGAGTTTGGATAGCTTTGGGATTTCAAAAGATGAGGTGTGTGGTACCATATAGGAACATCCAACACAAATCATCGAACGTCGACCATCGAAGGGCCAAGGCCATGTGGAGAGATAACAAGAGTTCGAGAGTTTGGCATAGTGTGGTAAAAAGGAATGCTCAACGAGAATCGTTGAAGGCCGAAAGTCCAATAATGATAATCAATCATCGAAGGCCGAACATTGAAAGTCCAATAATGATAGTCGATCGTCGAAGGCGAAACGCTGAAGGGCTAGGGGCGCGTAGCGATATTTTGGGACTTCAGGGATTTGGAAAAGAGTGTATTACACGTAGATTGTTGAAGCCCCCTCCTTAACCGTAGGATCTCGATGGAGGACGTGGACCATTGATCTCCTCCGCAGTTCGACGATGTGAGATTTTGACAACACTTTTGGGAACTCTCGAAGCCCGGGAACTTCTGAAGTGTCGAAACCTTTGCTAACACAAGATCTTAGCTCTCGGTTTTCAGCCTGAGGTCACGAGGAAAACCCCTCTAGCTAGTTCAAGTGCACAGTAAGAGATGTAAGTTTTGGGGAAGCCCCTTTTGAGGATTTTGGTTTAAGTAAGGGACCGAAAATGAACCAGGAAAAGCGAAAATTTGATGCCCCACCCCTAGAAAGACTATTTAGGGGTTTGGTGTGTTACACAATCCCATCTCACTATTGGGAACAGTTGAAGGAGGTATAACCACTCCACTTAATGAGACGGGTAGGACTGCACTCGATGTTAATGATATGGGAGGAGTAACTCCCCCACCAGTGATTGTTGAAGTGGGAGTGTGAATTCCCCCATACCCAGTTGAACTAACAATGTTGTCCATTGCTGGCCACTGGAGACTTAGATTCTCATGGACCCAAGTGTGCAAAGGTGAACAAATAAGAGGCTCAAAAAGATGAGGGTTAAAGTTCACAGGAGGCAGATCAGTGAGATCCTCAATCTCGATGGGACTGAGATTATCTTATGGTAAAGGATTACCCCTAGGATTCTAAAGTACACGACCATATGAATTCCTCACAAAGCCTTGAGCTACAAGCTCCTTGTCGGTGAGACCTTCTCTTGTGGGATTTTCCACGTCTAGTTGAGTCTCACAAACTAGTTTTGAAGAACTAGAGTTATCGAGCCTATGCCTTCTTGGAGGTAGCTCCATGCTTTTAGACGAAAGACCATGAGTCCTTCTTGATCAGTGGAGCGGTTGGTCAACTCCCTCGAATCAATGATCTAAAAGTGACATGACAAACACAACCTAAGGCCAACTACACAAAGAAGCATGCACCTATAAAAGACCTAGAAGAAAACAACAAACACAAACTACTTTTCCAAATCTCAGCCTAGGTGGTTAGGTCCATAGTCTAAAGCAATGACAAGTTGATCAAAGGACCTTCTAGAGACCAATACGGGTTGATTAAGTCCTGAGACCATTCAACAGAGGAACGAGAGATAGTTATGGTAACTTTCCGCAATGATCACCTAAGGTGCAAGTGCCCTCAAGAAGATAGACACCCTCCAAAGGAGTAAAAAATGGTGATTAAGTGTTTGTCTCAGGTACCACGAGTATTTCCCCTCATAGTCACTTATGTGAGAAACCTAAGACAAGCCACTAAGGTTACCAATTCATAATTGACGATCGAGCATAAAATTTGTGGGTCGAGACTGCATGTATGGGTAGGGTATCAAAGCCCGAAGCTTCCAAAAACACTGACACCCAGAGGGTCAATGGTACGTACTCAAGAAACCCTTGTATATGAAACAATCCAATATACACTAAAGTAAACAAAGGAGAGGATATCACCCTCACTTACTCTAGTGTGACTTCGTGCTTGACTAATGTGTCAAAGGAGCTTTCCAAGCAAGCGCTCCTTGCTACTATTTTATTTCTTACTCTTTAATCAACTCTAATTTGCAGTTTGATGGCATTGGACTCTCCAACCGATCCTAAGGCCCTAAGACCTACACTATAGTGGGTTTTCCTTTAAAGAAAAATTCTAGTTCTTTTTAAGTTAAATGTCTATTTTATTTGTTTGTTATCTACTCAAAATGGATATGGACGTACAACAAGTGATCTTTTAAAGACTCAACAAAAAAACTGATAAGAATATTGGTAAACGATTTGCACTTAATTATTCAATGAAGTAGGTTATTTCATGAACAATTGAAAAATAAGATCCAATGAACAATGCAACCTACTAAATGTGATATTTTATTTTCTCTTTTCTTGCAATAAATCAAAGCTACAAACCATGCTTAATCAACCAAGCATAAAAATGAGAAACAACTAGCCAACCACATCTCAAACACGAAGACAAGCAAGAAAACATGCAATGCAACCTACAATACCTTTTGTTTTCAAAGATGAATTCAACTAAGCACTCATGCAACAAACTATAAATGACTACAAACATACACCAAGGAACTTAACTTGGCAATTGGGCCAAGAAAACTCAGGAAAACATGGCTAAAAACTTGAAAAAATATCCTCCTAGGACTCACTCGCACCTTTTGTGAGGGAAAGGGGCAAGTAATCACACCCTACTTCATTGAAACTTGTGAGTGTTCTCTTTGTTCACTAGGAAAACAAGCGAGTGGATGCAGTTAAGGGAGAAAATTCCAAGACAAAATCATACGAAGTCCTCAACTTTGGCCTAAAAAGACTGTAAAAAGGAAACCACACGGGCAACAGACCAGAGAAATCACACAAAGATCCTAGAAGTAACAGAGCTCACCCTACATAGAATAACTCTAGGAGTTTTTCTCCAGTGGAGTTTCCAATTCTATTATGGAAGAGTAAACTCTAACCTATGACTAGGGTGCAATCACAACAAATCAACAAGCAACGATAACTCTATATCTTTCTCCTAGTTTACCCTACACTAATTATGAATTAACTATCGAGGTAGTTAGAGGACTTATTGAATGATTAGATGGTTGGATATGAGATTGCTAGGATTTCCTCACTCCAATCCTCTTACTACTCCACATGCTTCTCAATGTACACATAAGAATAAGACCTTCCTCAAATCTATCTACTATTTATAATTGAATTAAAGAAATAACTAACCAAATAACTCAAGTCAATAGAATCAAAACCAACACTAGAAATTGATAATCAAACATATGCATGAAAGTAGACAATATATGGGGGGGGGTGTCTATTTTATAAATAAAAACAATAGTACAAATAAGTATACTTGACTTTTGCTATCGACACCTCTTGTAACCAATTTCCGAATTCCTCTTGCCTGGGGCCACTTAGGACAGCTTGATCTTTGGTATTCCACTCCACTCGAAGAAGAGAAAGACTAGGGAGTCTTAAATATCTTTCTTGGAAAGTGGGAGATGGAATATGTTGAGGATGCAATAACTTACGGAGATTCTAGTCAAAAAAACCTTAGGGAAATAGTTCTGACAAGTAGCTATGACTGCTTGGGATCGAATGATAACTCTGATATCATGGGAGTAGTGTGTTGAGTTTCCTCCTTTGAGGTCTTATTTATACCACTTCAAGGTGGTTGAGACCATTTCCCATGGGAATTAGTAAGTTATGAAACTAATGTTTCTGTAAACTCCACACAAGGGTGCATAATTTTCATGAATTATATATTTTTTACTCACTTGAGAGTGCACTCACACCTTTCCATAAGGAAACCAACAAGTACTTGCACTCTTTATGAAAGAAATAAGTGAGTATATGCAAAGGAGGCTCATTTGGCAGAGTTAGGAAAGCAAATAGTCATCCAAATTCACGCTAAGGGCATATTAGGGATAATAGAGTGCATCTTGGCTAAAATGAGGTGTCCAAAGATGCTGTAACAACTGCCAAATAAATTGTCTAGCATCATCACTCTGAACAAATCCAAGGTCAGCCTTAGTTGGTGTACCAATCAACTCTATCAATAAATTCAAGTGATGCACATGATTCCTTCCAGGGAATAAGGGTTGTTTGTTCATCAATTCCATGAAAATACAACCCATTGATCACACATCAATGGATAGAGTATAATATATTGAATTCGACAATAATTCTAGAGCTCTATACCATATGGTAAGCACATATTTTGTCATGAAATCAGTTTTAGAAGTAATCTGAGCAAGACCAAAATCACATATCTTCAAATCACAATTCCATTCAGTAGAAGATTGTTGGGATTCAAGTTCCCATGAAGGACATTTGTAGAGTGTATATATTTCAATCCTTGGAAAGTATGATACAAAAAGTACTAACGGTGCTCCTCATATAAACCTTGATTTGAGTGAATAATTTGATGAAGATCAATATCCATTAGTTCATATTCAATGTATACATCATCAATGGCTTCCCTTCGTCGAAAAGGTATTATGTCTCTTATAGAAACTACATTTTCATGATCCATAAGTCGGAGCAACTTGATTTCCCGAAGAGTTCACTTTGCGTCTATGATATTTTCAAAGGCATTAGATATCTTCTTAATGACAACTTGTTCTTTTGTCTCTGAGTTCATTGTAGAGAAGACAATCTCGTAAGCTCCTTTCCCAATGGGCAACATAGGCAGTTTGTACTTGGTTGTGACTTCAAAAATATTCCCAAAGATATTATACTGCATGAAGAAACCACCATGGTTGAGGACTAATTATGTTGTCCATGGGATTCAACCTAATGGCCCGAAGCACGTCGGACATGAGCATGTTCATTGATTGAACTGGAGATGTTGCGACCTCCATCACTAAAACATGAGGGAACAAAACCAAAAATGTCAGAGTGGGGATCGAACTCTTGACCTGTGAGAGGTCTAGAGAGGATTTTTGCATATGAGAAGAGAATCATGCCTGCTCCTCCTGCCATAAAGATCACTTCACCTTTCTCAACATTGCCATTGGTATCACTCGGGAAAGCAACAATCTTCCCTTTAACTTTTCATGGATCTAAAGATCCCTGGAAGGTTGTCCAACAATTTCATTTGCATGCGGAACTTTGACATTCGTCGATGATACAAGAGGGTACAATGTTTTCTTCGGTAATTGGAATTGGGATAGGCTTCGTTCTATATATGTCATGTTTTTTCCAAGAATGGATATTGAAGGGAATTCCCTATCGACAATGCTTGCTACCACAATTATGATCCATAGTGCCACCCCTTCTACATGTCCATATAGACTTGCATTTCTCACAAAATTCCCACCTGCCATGGGTAAAGTATTTATCCCATGTCCATTTTTTTTCTCACAGAGAAAGAAATTCACATGTTATAGAGAGATTCAAAGGCCTAAATAGATCTTTATATCCCTTGACGAAGTATCTATCTCCAATCAATTTCTTGTTGCATTGCACTGCATTGAATTATGTGTCATTTTGGCAGGTCCCCTTCCATATAGAAGGAACATAACCTATACCCATGTCACTAAAGCTTGCAGCTTTAGGCCATACCCTTGTATCTAGGTGAGCAATGATAAATTCTTCCCAAAATATGATTTTCTCCATAGTGATTGCTCATGAATTTTTTCATTTTCAATGAGTGATCTACCTCCACGCTTGCTCATACAATGAGATTAGTTTCCTTCATGATTTTCAACAATGGGAACAAAAATATGATTCGGAGGTGCTACATAAGCATGTTAAACAAAACTTAGTTATGCAAATACGTTATCCATTTCTTGCCAATCCATTCTAATGGATGCTCCTCTTTGGGTTGCTCCCTCTTGATGAGATCTTCCTTGGATATGCGGGCTTCTTCATGAGCTGCCTCTTGGACTGTTGGTGCTTAACCAACTCTTTCATCTGCTACCTCTTCCTCTGTGGGTGTGTGCACAACTTCCTTGCAATGCTTTAGACGAAGTTGTGGATGAAGTTTCCAACATTTGTCGACCCAATGACCATTCATATTACAATGAATGCAATAATTCTTACACATTTTCTTGGATAGTAATCCCTTCTTTCCTTTCTCCACATTTTGACTTGGAGAGTAGTCTTTGCATCTTGTTACCTTCCTGAAGGACATGATATTCCCCTATATGGAATTTCTCTCCCAACACATGGCCACACAATGGTTATTTAATCCAAAAAAAGTACATGGATATGCATACCACAAATTTCTTGTTATATGGCAATTCTTCTCATAATTGAAGAAAACATTGGAGTACTCATGCTTGTCATATCTTTTAGGGTTGTCCTTTGTGCAAGTCTAATGAGGGGAAAATGTTTTACCTCCTCCTTGGGATGTTCATCTCTCTTTGGAGATGCTTTGCATTATTTCTTGATGATTTTCCACGATTGAAACATTGTACCTTTCTTGATTCTAACATGCACTCACTCTCACCATCATGGAGTGGTGTGCCATCTCCTTGCATGGGTTGTTTTTGTAGAGCTAGCGGCTTGGGATCTTCTCTTGCTTCAATTGTCTTGGAACACT
>SNQJ01S0074871.1:19598-56806 GCA_010110895.2 Picea sitchensis
ATATGCATGTCTCATGGCATCCTCCAATTCCCATGTAGCCTCATTTGGGACAAAGTGTTTCCACTGCACCTTGACCTGTGAAATGGTTTTGTTCCTGAGTGGGGTTTCCTTCCTGTCTATTATGCATTGAGGTTCTGAAAGGAACTTTCCCTCGAGTTCCACCTGAATCACAGACAAGTCAATACTATGATTATAATCATGTACATACTTCTTTAATAAAGAAACATGGAAAACGTTATGTGCCTTCACTGTGGGAGGAAGTGCTAGCTGATAGGATACTAGTCCCACTCTATCCAAAACTTCAAAGGGTCCACAATATCGAGGTGCCAGCTTGGCACAAGCTCCCATCCTCAAGAAGCTTCTCCTGGGTCTAACTTGGAGATATACATGGTTTCCTGCTTTGAACTCTCTAGGAGTCCTTTTTAGATCTGCATAGCTCTTTTGTTTATCCTGGTCTATCTTCAGATTTTGCTTGATCTAAATCACTTGATGTTCCATTTCCTTTAGCATATCTGGCCCGATTGTAACTATGTCTACTGGGTTCTTCTAATTGATTGGAATGTTGCATTGCCTTCTATAGAGGGCTTCAAAAGGACTCAATTTTAATGACTCTTGATAGCCATTGTTGTAAGCAAATTCTACCAATGGCAGGTAGTCCTCCCATTTCTTGGGTTGATGCATTACATGCATCCTCAACATGTCTTCTAATACTTGGTTTACCCTCTCTGTCTGCCCATCCGTTTGAGGGTGATAGGCTGTACTAAAGAGTAATTTTGTTTCAAAACCAACAAACAGAGATTTCCAAAAGTTTGAAGTAAACTTTGTATCTCTATAGGATATAATCTCTTTAGGCATGCCATGCAGTCTGAATATCTCTTTCATGAAGACGTTAGAAATATCTATTGCCTTGCATGTTGACTTGACATGTATGAAGTGAGCAACTTTTCTCATTTTGTCCACAAATACCATGATGGCATCGTTTTGTTTGGTTGATCTTGGTAGTCCTGTGATGAAATCCATGGAGATGGTTTCCCATTTCCATTCGGGAATTGGTAGGGGCTGTAGCAGCCCTGCTGGGTGGCGGTGCTCTGCCTTGACTTGTTGACATTCTAGACACTTAGCTAAATAATCAGCTATGTCCTTTTTTCAGTCCGGGCCGATAGAATAATTTCTTAGTGGCCGTGATCATTTTCTGATAACCAGGATGACTAGTATATGGTCTCTTGTGTAGTTCATCCATTACAAACCTCTTCAAGTCATCAAAACTTGGAATATACAATCTACCCTTATAGTCCAACAGATCTTCATTAAGCATCTGATAACCTTCATACTTTGGCCCTATGGGCTCTTGCTTTAGGTATGATGTCACGGTCTTGAAAAATGCATCTGTCTCTTGTGTAGTTTTGACCCTCTCTTTGATGTTTGATTCACTAGCGCTTGCAACTGCCAAGTGAACTACTTCCATACTTCTACTAAGGGCATCAACTACTCTATTCTCATTTCCTTTGATATGTTTGATTTCAAAATCAAACTCACTAAGGAGAGTCGTCCAACTAGATTGTCTTACATTGAGTTTTGGTTGGTCAAACAAATACTTCAACACACTATGGTCTGTCATAAGTACAAATCTTCTACCTAAGAGGTAATGCCTCCACATTTTTAGAGCTTGCACTATGGCAGCCAATTCCATATCATGCGTCACATAATTGACTTCACGCTCATTCAATTTTATGGACTCATAGAAAATCACATGTCCTTCTTGCATAAGGACTCCTCCGAGCCCTTCCTTGCAGGCATCTGTACACACAAGGAAGTCCTTGTTTAGGTCTACAATCTTTAGCACATGCGCATTGGTTAGAAGGTATTTCAGCTCTTGAAATCTTTCTTCACATTCTGATGTCCAAATGAATTTAACCCCCTTTTTTTGAAGGGAGGTGATTGGGAAACCAATCTTGGAGAATCCTTTTATGAATCTCCTATAATATCTTACCAGGCCCATAAAGGATCTGATATCAGATACATCCTTTGGGGTAGGCCAATCCATGATGGCTTTAATCTTGTCAAGGTCAACTGCCACTCCTTTCTCAAAAATAACATGGCCTAGGCAGTGAACTTGTTTCTGGAAAAAGTCACACTTACCGAGCTTGGCATAGAGCTGATGTTCTCTTAGTACCTGGAGTACTAGCTTGATATGTTCTTCATGCTCGTCTCTATTCTTGGAATAGATTAGGATATCATCAATGAAAACCAATACAAACCTATCCAACAAATTTCTGAATACGTTATTCATTAAGCACATAATAGTGGTTGGTGCATTGGTAAGCCCAAATGGTACCACCACAAATTCATAGTGACCATATCTTGTCTTAAAGGTTGTCTTGTGGATAACTTCATCTTTAATTCAGACCTGATGGTATCCAGACCTCATGTCAATCTTGGAGAAGATGGCAACACCCCTTAATTGGTCAAACAAGTCATCGATCCTAGGCAAGGGATAATTATTCTTGATGGTCATCTTATTGAGTTGTCTATAATCCATGCATAGTCCGAGTGTTCCATCCTTCTTTTTCACAAACAAGGTTGGTGCTCCCCATGGAGACACACTAGGCCGAATGTATCTTTTATCCCACATCTCCTTTAGTTGTAGTTTGAGCTCAACTAGCTCTGGTGTACTCATCCTATATGGTGTTCTAGACATTGGCACTGCTCTTGGTACAAGTTCTATTGAAAAATCAATATCCCTTCTTGGAGGTAGACTTGACACCTCTTATGGGAATACATCTTTATATTCTCTCCATATGGGATGGTCTTCTATGCTGGGTTTGTCATTTTCAACAGATTTTAGTACTTGTATTGCATACAAGGGACATCCCTCTCTGCAATACTTCTTCACTTGGAGAGTTGATACTTGTCTCACCAAGATAGGCTTTTGAATCCCTTGTAGGGTTACCCTCCTTCCTTCTTCATTTTCACACTCCAAAGTTTTATTGTAACAATCCAACTTGGTTTTGTGGGCAGCCAACCAATCCATGTCAATCAACAGGTCATAAGATCCTATAGAGAGTATGCTTAGGTTTTCTTGGGTGGGCAACCCATTCATGACAAATTGGCATGCTGGTATGACCTTTATTACTTTTATTTTAGTTCCAGTGGCTAGTTGTACCAGCCATGATTTAACATGTTTAACTTGTTGCAATTTACATTTCTCAACAGTTTGAGGGGAAGCATAACTCAAATTAGAACCAAGGTCAATTAAAATGGAAACATGGTGGTTGGCAATTGTACCTTCCATCTCCACCACTGAAGCTTGGTAGTCAACTTTTCTATTATCTAAGGCTGCATAAATTTGTGGCAGGCTCCTAGCCACATCATTGACTGTGGTAGCCTCTTGGACGTTGTAGACCCTCCCAGGGTTATGTTGCCTATGCGGACAGTCCCTCAGCAGATGTTCCTCTCCACAACCCCAACATTTCAAGGTTTCTCTCTTAGTGTTGTCAATCTTACTTGGAGCTACTTTGAATGGTTTATTTCCACTCTAGGATGGAAAAATTTGTTGATACACACTTCTAGCAGGAAGGCTCATCCTAGAGCTCTTAACAGAGTTCTTGAATTTCGAGGACTTAAACCCCTTCTTCTTGAATTCCGAATTGGTTTTCTTCTTCCAGTCTTCACGGGGTTTTGTCTTACTCTTGAATTGCTCATAGCAATACCTTGCTTTTCGAATAGTAGCTTCTAAGGTATTTGGCCCATCAAACTCAATTATGTCTCGGTAGGACTGAGGTAATCTACTAATAAATCATTGCATCTTTACCTTTTCATCCTTTATGTAGGGCACATACCTCATCAGCTCGAGAAATTTGTTGATATACTCATCTATGGTGAGTTGTCCCAGCTTGAGGTCATAGAACTCCTTAGTTTTCCAATCAAAGTACTTTTATGACAGGTACTTCTTCTTGAAGTATTTCTCAAATTGATTCCATGACAAGTCCTTATCATAGACTCATTTCACATTCCTAAGGTCTTCCCACCAAATAGAAGCTTTCCCATTCAAGTTGAAAATGGCTATTCGAGCCTTTAAGTTTTCAGAGTAGTCATGGAATCTGAAGTACTTCTTCAACTCGAATAGCCAAACTTTTGCTTCTTCCCCCTTCTTAATCTCTCCATCGAAGGTGGGTGGTTTGAATTTCTTGAATTCTTTAGGGTCACGACTCTTGGAATGTTTCATGTTCTTTCCTCTGGTTTGAGAATGGGAACTAGTTTTTCCACTAGAAGATTCCTTGGAGTTGTCAGTGTCCTCGCCAGAGGAATCTTCCATTGAATGTCTCTTGGCTCCATGTTGGGACTTCTTTGAGGTGCTCCTCTTGGTGTGGCCACTTTCAAGACCATGCTTTTGTATCTCAGGTGGACTTGGAGTTTTCTTAGTATGATGTCTGTCCACAAGACTAGCAGCTGGACCATGTTGCAGTTGCCTTTGTATATCTGATAGACTTTGCAGTAGGGCTGCATTAATTTATGTCTGCTTTTCCTACTCCTTGATCAACCTTTCATTGTCATCCTTATAACTCTATAATTCTTCCATGAGGCTTCTTACAGTTTCAACCAAATTTGGAGGGGTTTCCACCACCCTCCTTTCATTAGATTCTTCCTCTCTATTGTGAGAGCTTTCCCCCAACTCCTGATGTGTCACCATCCTTTAATTTGCAGTTCTCCTATTTTTCAATGACTGCTTGAGTGCGGTTAAAACATTTTATGTTAGCTACAAATCTACCAATTCATGAACAACACATATCATTGCAAGGTGAAGTCAATTATTTATTTGGAAACATTAGCAACCGACAATGCAGACTTCTAAAACATCTATCCACAGTAGAAGGGGTAAGGTAGGGAGTTACCCCATAAGTTTTCTAATAATATTTTTATGCAATTCGTGCATGAGCCCAAGCAGGCCAAGTGTTATTGTCATGCTCTGATACCAATTTGTAACACACCCAACCCCTAAATAGTCTTTCTAGAGGTGGGGCATCGGATTTTCACTTTCCCTGGTTCATTTTCGGTCCCTTACTTAAACCAAAACCATCAAAAGGGGCTTCCCCGAAACTTACATCTCTTACTGTGCACTTGAACCAACTAGTGAGGTCTTCCTCGTGACCTCGGGTTGAAAACCGGAAGCTAAGATACTGTGTTAGCAAAGGTTTCAACACTTTAGAAGTTCCCGGACTTCGGGAGTTCCCAAAAGTGTTGTCAAAATATCAAATCGCCAAACCACAGAGGAGATCAACGGTCCACATCCTCCATCGAGATCCTATGGTTAAGGAGGGGGCTTCGACGATCTACGCGTAACACACCTTTTTCCAAATCCCCGAAGTCCTGAAATATTGCCACATGCCCCTAGTCCTTCGACGTTCGACCTTCGACGATTGACTATAGTTATTGGACTTTCGACCTTCGGTGATCGGCGATTCTCGTTGAACATTCCTTTTTACCACATTATGCCAAACTTTTGAAATCCTGACATCTCTCCAGGTGGCCTTGGCCATTTGGCATTCGACGATTTGCGTTGGACATTCCTATATGGTACCGCGTCCCTCATCTTCCGAAATCCTGAAGCTATCCAAACTCTCGGAGTCCCAGACATGTCACCAACCATGTAGGCTAGGTGGCCACGAACCAGAGACTGACACATGGCGAGGATCAAGGGGAGACACGTGTCATGATCTAACAGGCACAATGGGTACGTGAATCGTCCAAAACTGGGTGACACGTGTATTAACGATTAAATTCGCAACGAAGTTTTGCCCGCAAAGTTTTGCTAAAAGCCTATTGATATAAATTATAAATAATCATAGTAGGTGGGACACCCTTGTAGATTGAAAATCAAGTCTGGTGCTTATTCAATGTTATGTTACTGTACGACACTACTTTCATGGTTGATGATATCTTGTTTTAGTGGATAATTGATCAGGCATATTATACATGCTTCCCTTGTTGTTCCAATCTCAAGTTTTATACCGAACTTTTCGTGGTCATCATTGATGTATGTTCTTGGATCTATTACTTATGACACCTGCAACATACATATGTTAGTAATAACAAATGAAAAGAAATTAAAAGAAGAAACTATCCTATTCTAACATGCTATACTATATGCATTGAAAAGTTTGTGGCAAATCCTAGCTAACATATGATAGCCATGTGACTTATCGAGGTTGTATAGAGCATAGTTGACATGCACTTCTGTATAGTGGAGATGGTAATATGTGATATGGGTAGCGCTCTTGAAAATTAAAGGTTGTTGTCTTGATGCATGGTTCAAACTGGGTGATTTGTTTGATTAGTGGTTGGCGCGTACTAGGAATTGAATAAACTTGAAGTATGGAGGTGATGTGCATTTATTGCACATCACCTTTACTCCTATTGTTGGACACCAGCCTAGTCAGGTTATTGTTCAAACATTGTTGTTGTGGTTATGCTTTGATTTCTTAGCAGGGAGAACTGCTCGGCCAACTCGCGTTTTAAGGCGTTCGATTATAGGTATGTCTTTTTTTTGGCCCTTCATGAATCTGCTTTGGTTATGAAATGGATGTTGGCTCAGGTGTATTGGTTTGTGCCTTCCTTAATTATTGCAACTGTGCAAAATGGTGATTGTGAAACGTTGACGATTCTCTTTGCGTTGATGTTGAAGTCATAATATTACTGGCGTTAGCAATCACAAGAGATCTCTGTTATCCGTGCTAGTTTAGTTGGTCTTGGGTCGGTTGGCTATCCTCACACATTCACAGCTGTGTCAAGTCTCTAGCTTTTATGGGTTTAATGGTCAGAGATGGGTTTAATCTTGTGTATCCCCAAACGCGAAATGGCGAAAACTAGTTTAGTTCTAATCACCATTACTAAATGACTAAGAAGGGATTATCGCCTTTTATTACCTCGTACTCTCGCTCTTGGGAGTTTCACATTGAACGTTTCTCAAACCTCTGACATGCGAAGTCGCGAAGTTGTTTTAAAGTTACCCAGGTTAGTATCAAGAGTAAATCACTTTAAACCTTAGTTAATAATTATCGTGATTTCGCGACCCGGTGATTGCTTCCCCAAAAAGAAACACCTTTGTAACTCCGATCCACGAAGTCACGATATTGGATAATTAAGCGTGGATTAATTAAAGGCTTAAGTCAAATCACAAACAATCAACTAAATCGCATTATCGCGATTTCGGGTCTTTAGGGTTCAAAGGCTAGGAGCGAAGTCATCTGATATGGCGAACGCTGAAAATTGGATTAGCGACTAAAGCGCACTTAATCAAAAGAACTAAACTAGATTAAGTAACGCCTTAAACAACCTTTAACACAAACAGTTTACGAACGAAGTTTTGAATTTTTTTGCGTTTTTCCAGGTCACGAATCGTAAAGCATTTATGGCATTTATTTGAATTTCAGTGAGGTGATAGATAGTAAGATCTCATTTTACTTCTAAATATTTCTATTAAACGATTTGATCGTTTCTGTCAATAAGGACTCGCACATGCTTAAATGATCAAGACAAAGGGGTTTTCTTTCATTATTTCAGTTTTCATCTCTATTGTGCGCAGAGCCATTTCACCAGGATAACTTATGTCTGTGTTTTCAATCTTTCCGACAGGGATCTAGTTGCAAGGTTATCTATCATGGCTCCACAAAAGGTCCCCAAGGCAGCTGCCAAGAATTCAGGTCAAGGTTCAGATGTTGTTTCTAATGCCTCGCCCCGAAGTATCAATTCTGTCAAAACATGGACGTACGTTTCCAACATTCTGCAATCCGAGTCGATAAACTGTTCAGATGATTCCAGCAGTAACGAGAAGGATGACTTGTCCACCAAATACAAAATCGTCGCTCAAGCAGAGATGCACAAAATAGTGGCAAGGCCATGACTTCTTCCCTATTATGATATGATCAGATGGGCATTGGACCATGTGGACATCCTGACTAGAACGATTATTAGTGAACAGAGGGTGACAATTGGAGCCTTCAGACCGGAGCATTTAATGGCAATGTATAAATTGTCACCCACACCGAACCTTACTCACAATATCGAATTCCTAGAGGGTTTCAAGAAAAAGGAATGCAAGCAGTATGGACATTTTTTATCTGATTTGATCAAATATTGGGTTTCGCACACCGCGAAATTCAGGGCTGACACTAATGGGATTTATTCAATCTCCTCCTCTGAGCCGCAATTCAAGTATATAGCGATGATGACCTATAGGCTGTATGGGAAGGAGGACACTTCTCACTTTTTCCTCCCATGGGTACCGCTTATTCATACGGTTGCTAAGGGTTTCTTTTTCGACTGGGCCAAATTGTTGTCTGACAGTTTGACCAGTCGAATTACCAAATACCGAGCACCAAAGGCAAGTAGGAAAGCGACTTCGTTCTTTATGTCTGCTTACATCATGGATGCGATTTGCTTCATGACACCTTTCCCACTAATGAGATGGAGCTGGGCTCCATCTAATACAAAGCCTATTCATGTCTACCACTCGAAACTTTGGGAGGATAAAGCCAAAGAATTTGTCTACGAGATCTTCAACTGGGTAATGGTACCAGTGCATGTCTCCATCTTCGGCCATTCGCCTCCCAGGATTTCAGATAACATAGCGGCCAACCTGAGTAGCGTGGAAGATTGGTATATAGAAGTGGAATTTTCATACATCAGGGTCTTTGGCACCTCTGTTCCCCCATATGGTCTGCCGTTATTCTTGCCAAACAAGCTAGTATGTTGCAAGATCTCCAGACAAACTGTGCTTGGTGGGATAAGCAAAGAGCTCAAAGGAATATTGAAAAAGGTATGGTCGCCCTTTCCCATTCACATTGGTGCATATTCTTTATTAGATTTTGGCCATGCCAGAGCCGAGGCTACGACCTTAGAGGAAATGAAATTGGTGGACATTGAGTTCAAGAAGCACAACTCTAATAAGGTTGTGAGTAATCACCTGGCGAGTTGGGGCCTGAAAAAATACGAATACGAGGATTCGCCTCATGATGAAATATTTCGAGGTGCGAGGTCCTACTCTGAAGTCCTAAGTCGGATTCAAGCCCTGCCGCCCAGAGATATGGCCGATTTCTTTAAATTCCAAGAGCACCGACGGAGTTGCCTCCCCCAGGTTTTACAGGGCGAGACCCCAAATCTTCTGGTTACACAACAAACGGAAGCCAAAGGCTTAGAGGACTCGAGTCGTGACAAGGAGGAAAACCGAGAGAAAACAGGGGGATTTGGGACCTCAAAACGAGGAACCAAAATCCCCGATCAATAGGAAGGAAACTCAGGAAAGGGTACGTTGAGAAAGCAAGTCCAAAGTCAAGCAGAGATACCCTCGCAAGGGGTGGGTGACTCACTATCGCTCATATCAAGCAAGCCAACCATGGATGCTATCCCGAAACAATCATCCAAGGAAATCAGCAGTCCCATTGCTTCTATCACACCCTTACAATTCACAAAGGGGAACCCCGATGCAGGATGGATTTTTAATGAAGAACTAACGCCCATTTCTATAGAAGAGTTACCTCCTAATGAATTTTTCTTCGACAAGAAAAGGAAGGCCGTGGTGAAGCAAGAATCGTGTAAAAAAGCCGGCGCAATGTCTAAAAGATTTAAAATCCTGACAGCAGGAAAGGTCGTAGAAGAGGAAGAATTTGCAGACGAGATAGCAGGAACACTGGGGGCTTATGCTACAACCAACCAGTATTCAGTTGGAACTTTGAAGGCATGATTGAAGCGAAAAAACCTCTTGATCGGTAAGTTGGAAGCTAAGGTGGCTACGATGGAAGCAAACGCTAGGGATGAGGTGACCAAAAGCCTCCAGCAAGCCATAATAGTCAATCTGCATAATATCAAGAGACTCAGATGCGACCTTGAGCAGATGCGCCAGTCGACGCAAATAAGCCAAACGCAGGTAATCCAACAGGAGCAACAAATAATATAGTTATAGTTGAAATTGGATGTTGCCGAAAACCAGGTCTTAGACATAAAGATATTCCAATCCCAAGCCACCGAAATCTGATAGAAGGTATTAGCAGCTCAACAAGACTTGCTTGCTAAAGTGGGAACCATTGAGAATCACTTTCAGATGATAGATCAAGTGCTAGAAGATATCTCTTTGAGACAAAGAGAAGCTGGGGTGGCTCGGGTTGCTTTCCAGGAGGCCGTTATAGCCACATCGAAAGTAGAGATGGTCAGTAGCTCCAAATTATCCATCGCAGAACAAACCAGAGGGAATATTTTACTGAAGGTGTGGGAGCAGAATATATGAGAGAGCAGGGGAAGAGCTAAAGAGGTGAGGAATTCTTGTGAATAAACATTCGCCTTGATAAATAAAAGTTTGTTAGACCTTGATAAAGAAGGCAGTGTTGGGACGTTGGGCAAAATCAATATATCTAAACACCTGATAGATATCAAGGAAAATGTGGAAAAGGAGCAAGCTGAAATATCCCAGATAAGTCAGGTTGATATAGTCCAAGTGGACAAATGGCTAGTAAAGCCAAGTTTACAATTATGGTCTATTGTTACGGAAGACCGACAAGTGGGAAAAATATTGCCACAGTTGGCAAAGAATTGTTACACCTTTGAGGCAAACAACCAAGCAGAGCCTTCCAGGTTGATAGCCTGGTTGATCAAAAGGTGCGTTAATTGCATTGAGCAGGTGAAAGGGCAGGCTTCTGGTGTTAAATGATGATAGATGTCGCTCCGTTCTATTTCTGGAGCCGGAGGAGCAAAGAAAGGAAGGCACTCTGCCCTCATGAAGGAAGACAAAAGACGAGGAAATGAAACGCTTCAATATTTCATTTGAAAATAACAAGTTTCTAGAAAGATTGGAATTCAAGATGTTTAGAAGTTTGTTTAAATATACATTTTGAAAAGGGAACAAAGGGCTTTTTCTTTGGGGCCAAATGTAATAGATGATTTCTTGTGCCAAAATTAATGAAGAAGCAATCCAAAGATTCCAAATTCCATGAATACTGAGTTATGCGTTATTCTCTGTTATCTCATGTCCATTTTCATTTCTCATATATATCTTTGATGAACGCTTAGCTGCAATTTAGTGCAACTTTCTACTGTCGTGATCAACTGTCTAGTCTTCTAATCATTTGTAGTTTTTCCTCTATATCGGCTATCAGCAGGTACAAGACCTGTGAATTACTTAGATCTCTATATTTTATGCTTTGTCAAAGTGTTTTCTTATCTATTTTCTTCTTATGTCACAGGGTGAGATTCTCCCTTGCTTGGAGCCTTGCATTGTCGACAGTTTAATGTTTTCTTACATACCATGCATGATTTTTTCAAAGTTAACTCAGTTACGGGAAAAGGCCTTTGGCTTTGTTATACTATTATTTTGGATTTGAGAAATCTTTCTTGTGTAATCTGAAATTGAAATAACCTTTTAAACGTCAACCCCCTTCAAAGCTCTGTTTTTCCATGACTGTACCCGTTGTAAGACAACCCAACATTGAATTCGGCCTATCGGGCCAAACTAGCATCACTTTGAATCTTTTCGATACTGCACTTAATACTGCCATCACCTGGGCAGAGCTCGAACGTTCATGGGTAGCCATTGAACAGGATATCAGCATCCAAGAACATTTGGAAGCTAGACAAAGACAAGTCAGATATGAGCCATAACTTCTTTCCCTGAAGTTTGTTCTTTCCCTTTTATTACTCACTCACTTTGGGATGCCTAGGCTCTATACTTTATAACCTTAAGTACAGACTCTGGACAACATCTTTTTGGCGTCGTTGCCGGGGACGGAGAATCATAGTCACTTTCCCCTGAGAGAACGACATTTCCAAGTTTCATTTTTTGATAGTGAACAAAGAGCGAACACCTCGTTAAGACTAAACATTCATATTTCACTTGGTGACTCCACTTTTAAGAAAACTGACATCCGCTCTAAAAAACACCAGACAAAACCCAGATGCTAAATAGACCGTGCCAGTTTCCGACCTTAAAAATATACTAAAACCAAGGGGCCTCTTCAAACAAAACATTGTTGTTTACCAACCCAAGTCCACTCAGTCCAAAGTTAAGATCCCTCTTGAACCTCCATCCTCGCGAGAAATTTCTCTCGAAAAAACTTCAGACAGTACTGTCGAATCCGAGACCCTAAACCCTGAGCTGATCCTACCCCATATCAAGGCTGAAATCTCTCCAACTACATCTTATGTTAGTAGGGGTGAGACGTCTGTTGTAAAGCTTATCCCTATTAATATCCCATCGACTCTCAATACAAATCTCTCTGCCACTCGAGGCTTTGAAGAAGGTACCACATACTCGGATTCAACACCGGTGGGTTCTCCCATTTATGTATTCTGCAAATCAGAGGAACCGAGTCCCCGTATACCCTCTCTCCCTTTCCCAGCTTTTACCTCCCCTGATAAAAAGTTTTTTGAATTTCTCCCCCTCCACCTCAGGGAAGCTAGAGAGTCACTATACATCTTCGCCAACCCTCTTTATAACGCACTGATTTCCTCTCCTAGGTTATCCATGGTCGTCGTCGAAGGAGGAGCAGGAGCAGTAGGAGGTCAAGGCCAACAACTGCTCCCCAGGGTTTTCACCAAGGTAGCCGCTAGATACACCCCCTTGGTCCATCCAATACCCCTCTATGATTTACCAAAAAACTATATGAAAAACTTGCCCAAGTTCACAGGAGAAGGAGATCTAACCGCTATCGAGCACATCAACTTCTTCGATCAATTCGCTGATATTATAGGTCTCGAACATGAGGACGTGTATTCCCGTTTGTTTGTCCAAACTTTTGAAGGACAGTTAAGAACTTGGTTTCAGAGCCTGCCCTCAGGTTCAATATTATCCTATGATGCCCTAGAAGACCTTTTTCTCAAATAATGGGGCAAACGAAAGGATCATTTATACTATTTGACTGAGTTCGGGTCTTTAAAGAAAAAGGGATCAGAAACTGTTGTGGAATTTATCCAGAGATTTAACAAGTTGTACAATAAGATCCCTGTTGAAGTTAAATCGTCCCAACCCGCAACCAAAGTAACTTTCGCAGGAGCTTTCGAACCCGATTTCGCTCTACTGTTAAGAGAAAGGAGAGGGGTCGACTTAACCCGAATGCAAGATGGTGCTATGGAAACTGAGTCAAACATGATGGCTTCGGGTAAATTAAAAATGAAAATCAAAACGGGAAACAGAGAAACCAAACGTTTTAGAGAACAAGCGGGTCCCTCTGGATCTGGAAGGTCCTCAGATGACAAAATGGATGACATGGCTAGGATAATAAAAGAGCTATCAAACAAAATCTCAAGAATGGAGCTAGACCAATCCAAAGCTGATCANAACAAGCGGGTCCCTCTGGATCTGGAAGGTCCTCAGATGACAAAATGGATGACATGGCTAGGATAATAAAAGAGCTATCAAACAAAATCTCAAGAATGGAGCTAGACCAATCCAAAGCTGATCAATTCGTTAAGAGAGAATTTAAGAGAAACCCAAATCCTCATATTCAACAAAGACGGATTAAAAATGAAGATCAAAAAATTCAAACACCTCTAAAAAATGAAAATTTTATTGGAGGAAATGATATACAAGAGTTCGAGGATTTGAAAGAAGACGTAAACAATTTAGGCGATGACTGTATACAACCTCATTTAAAGAAAGAAGATTATGAGAGGTCTCTAAACACTGAACAATCATCGGGTGAAGATAATAACCTAAACAATGTTGATGATCCCGCTTATCAAGGAATGGCCGGCACCATAATGGCTGAGTTGCATAATAAGTACAATTTGAGGCCTAAACACAAACCTGTGTCGACTACTCAACCCAAGAAAATTTTGCCCAGAGGTGAAACATACGAGCCCACCCCGAAAGAGATTGAGACGCGCCAAAATGATAAAGTAAACGGGGGAAACTCGCAGAATACCAAAATAAAAGAGACTGAGATCCAAGCGAGAAGAACCAAGACAGCCGAAACGCAGACACCGGGAACCACAAGCACCGAAAATAAAACAGTGCAAACAAATAAGTTGGAAAAGAAGGAGTCTGATGTTTCAGCCAAAGAAACAGATAGAGTTGTGCAGGGTTTTAGCCTAGAAAATGAGATAAGTAAGATCAAAATACCAATACCTTTAGTCGAGTTGGCTAAGAACCCTGTGTACCGAAAAAAAAAAACCAAAATGATAAACTTTTCAGATTTAGAGAATCAGTCTGACGTAATAAATTTGGAGGACGATAAGCTTAACATCACGTTTGGTCCGCATTTTGAAGGGTCAGGGACACCGTCGCCCCCTTCTACATCACCTTGAACGTGCATGATCGACTGCTGCATAATTGCATGATGGACTTTGGAGCCTCTCATAATGTGATTCCAAAATCTATTATGGATATATTGAGCCTCGAAATCACTAGGCCATATGGATATCTTTACTCATTCGATTCAAGGAGAGTTAAGTGCATGGGCATGATCAAAGATTTAGTAGTCACTCTCGCCCACGATCCGGTGTAAAGCATCCTAATGGATGTAGTTATCGCTGATATACCCCCTAAGTATGGTTTGCTATTATCTAGATCTTGGGAAACCAAGCTCGAGGGATCTCTTCAGCTGGATATGACATACGTCACTATCCCTGTTTTTGGTGATCAGTTCACTCGGTTGTACAGGGAAACGAGGTTAGTGTATACGGTAAGCGATCCACATAATCCTAACAATTTCCTTGTTTATGTCACCGATCAAGATCTGGGAAATTGCATATTATCTTTTGATGATAGTGTAAGTGATTGTGCAGAAGAAAACTATCTAGATGAAAATAAATCGGAAGTGACAGATAAAAATGTGTATAACACTAGAACTTAGAAAATGTTTTTTTATGGTGCTTCGCTGTGTGAAGGAGCAGGTGTGGTAGTGCTTTTAATAGCGTTTGAAAATCAATTTTTTATCCCCTTCTCTTATAGGCTTTAGTGGGACATAGACTACACAAACGTATGCGAGTACGAAGCTCTAGTTTTGGGACTAGAAGCTGCCAATAAGCTAAACATAAGGAACCTAGAAGTCTATGGATTTGCAAAGCTTATTGTGAAACAGGTAAATCGACAGTACCAAACCAAACACCCGAGACTGAGGTCTTACAGAAATTGCGCTTGGGACCTAATGGAAAATTTATTTTCATCGGTAAATGTTCATTTCATCCCACGCGCATAAAATCTGCAAGTCGATTCATTGGCCAAAGAAGCCTCTACCTTTGCACCCCCTACCGCGTTCAAACTAAACTACCACATAGAGATAAGGCACAAAACCTCCATACCAAATAGCATACAACACTGGCAGGTATTCGAGGATGACGAGCAGATCAAAAAGTTCCTGGAAATGGTAGATGATTTCACTGAAACACACATTGACAAGGAAAACCAAAATGACCATGCATGGATTATGCAGGAGGGGGAGGAGCCTTAGGTGTTCCAAGAAAAAATTGCAAACCATCGCATGCTAGTGTTAAAGAATAATCAGATCCCTAAGGGTCTGATACCTCTGGAAACGTTGTTTGATCAGAACGACATGCCTCTGACGTTTACCTTGCAACCCCAACCAGAGGAGGTCAAAGACTGTGATGTAGACACCGCCAAAGAATCTAGGATAGTGAAACTATCAAAATATCTTCCTCCCGATATAAAAATCCAGTATATAGATTTACTCAGGTGGTATAAAGATGTTTTTGCATGGTCTTACAATGAGCTGAGAACCTACGACACCTCCGTGATTGAGCACAAGATACCTTTGAAACGTCTTAAACCTTTCAAGCAGAAACTCAGACAAATCAACCCCATTTTACTACCTGTGGTCGGAAAAGAAGTGAAAAAGATTTTCGACACAAAAATAATTGTACCTCTCAGGTACTCTGATTGGGTGGCGAACCTAGTTCCGGTTAGAAAGAAGAGTGGGGAGATTAGACTGTGTGTAGACTTTAGAAATATAAATAAGTCCTCTCTCAAAGACAATTATCCTCTACCCAAAATGGATCTCGTTTTGGAAAAAGTAGTTGGGGAAAATAGGATGTCGACGATCGATGGATTTTCCGGTTACAATCAAATTGTTGTCAATGAGCATTATAAAGAAAAAACAACTTTCACCACCCCTTGGTGCACATTTATGTATGACAAAATGCCTTTTGGTCTGATGAATGCAGGTGCTACCTTCCAGCGCGCTATGGATATCGCTTTCATCGGTGAAAGAGATAAATTCGTGGTTATCTACCTTGACGATCTAACTGATTTTTCTAAATCCGATGAAGACCATCTGATACATCTGAAGCAAACGTTCGAGAAATGCTGAAAATTTGGTTTGTCCTTAAACCACAAGAAGTCTCACTTTGCGTTGCAAGAAGGTAAACTCTTGGGCCACATTGTGTCTTGAGACGGAATTAAAATTGACCCTAAAAGGGTAGAAGCTATAGACACCATAAATATTCCTAGAAATGTAAAAGAGATTCAGTCATTTTTAGGAAAAATAATTTTTTTGAGAAGATTTATCCCAAACTTTGTTGAAATAGTGAAATTGATCACATATATGCTAAAGAAGAACATCGAAGTGAAATGGATGGCAGAAGCTAAAGAGTCTTTTGCACGCATCAAGAAATTTATCAGCGAAGCACCCGTACTGAGAAGCCCTGATTATCTAAAAGATTTCATGATTTTCTCGTTCGCCTCCGAACACACAGTGGCGGCAGTACTCCTCCAGAAGAATGAAGAAGGTTTCAAACAACCAATAGCTTTTTTTTAGTAAAAGTCTTAAAAACGTTGAATTGAGATATGATATAATGGAAAAGCAAGCGTATGCTATGGTGAAGGCGCTGAAGGGTTTTAGAACCTATGTGCTACACTCCAAGGTAATTGCATACATGCCCACCAGTTCTGTAAAAGATATATTGGTTCAGCTCGACCACGATGGGAAGAGGGGTCCGGGGCTTGCTAAAATTCAAGAATTCAATCTAGAGGTGAAACCGACGAAATTAGTAAAAGGACATGGTTTGGATAAGCTCTTAGCTGAACCAAATTTCAGAGCACTCGGAATGAATAACCTGCAGGGATATCAAGGATGTGGGGACGTAAACGAGCTCGATGACCAAATAGCTCCAACCAGAATCAAAGAGAAGTTTGCTTTATCAGACTGGTATAAAGACATAGCGTCCTACCTATTAACCATGAAATTCTCTAGCGATCTGTCTCCAGCTAAAGCCAGGACACTGAAGCTGCATGGGGTGAAGTACTGTATATTCAGAAGCCAATTGTATTGGAAGGACACATTAAGCTTCCTACTGGTTTGTTTAGTAGAATCAGAAACAGAGGGGGTCCTAAACGAATTTCACGAAGGACTATGCGGAGGGCAAAAACTTATAAAATCCTAAGGGTAGTATATTATTGGCTCAAACTATTCTCAGATGTCAACGCCAAAGTCAGAGTCTGTAACGCTTGCCAGTTGTTCACGTGCAAACAGAAGCTTCCAGCGCTACCTCTGGTTCCTGTCAAAACCGAAGCCTCGTTTCAACAATGGGGGTTAGATTTCATAGGCGAAATCAACCCGCATTCCAGCGCTCAACACAAATGGATCCTCACTTCTACAAATTACTTCACCAAATGGGTGGAGGCTATTCCAACCAGAAAGGCAACTGATTCAGTGTTTATAGATTTCCTGGAAGAGAACATACTGTCTAGATTCAACTGTCCCCGAAAGATAATCACGGACAATGCCCAGACATTCAAATCTATGGCAATGGTTAGTTTATGCCAAAAATACAACATCATATTGGGCCACTCCACCGCATATTACCCTGAAAGAAATGGGTTAGCCGAATCGTCAAATAAAAGTTTAATTACCATAATTAAGAAAGTGCTGAGCGAAAACAAAAAATCTTGGCATGTGCATCTCAAGTACGCTTTGTGGGCAAATCAGATAGGTATGAAGAAATCTATTGGTACTTCGCCTTTCCAAATGGTATACGGGACTGACGTGGTATTCCCTATAAATCCAGCACTTCCTGTAATGAAGCTCTAGCAAAATGAGAAAGAAGAACCAAACCATGTCGCAAGGAGAATAAATCAGCTGATTGAAGTTCAACAACACAGCGCTGAAGTGGACGAAAGGATGCAGAAATAACAAGACAACATGAAAGCACTGTTCGATCATAAGGCCAAAAACAGAGAGTTCCTCCCTCGCGATTTGGTTTTAAAATGGGATGCTAGGAGGGAAGACTCGACAAAACATGGTAAATTTGACCATATATGGTATGGACCGTTCAAAGTCTCAGCTTCTGAAGGGAAGAATTCATTTATGTTAAAGAATTTGGACGATAAAATCCTCAACGCCCCTGTCAATGGGAATTATTTAAAGCACTATATGCAATAAATGAGTCCCAAATCTCCATTGTATATACCGGTTTGTGTTTTCTATTTTTTATAGCTTTTTGGTAAGTTCACTTTCATCGCAAATAAAACAGGTTAGTGATTTCCTACAAGTAGAGATATGAAATTTTTCAACACATCGAATCCCATAAATCTTGATGACTTGATACTCTTCATGTTGTTTCTTATAGGATTTCGGCTTACACCCCAAACGACAGAAGGAGAAAACAGACGGTCATGTATTAGGAAATCGACTCACCCGAAACAAGAGACAAATATATATATAATTTTTCAAGAAGAGAACGAAATGGTAAGGCAAAGGTATGAATTTTCGAAGTGTCTAGGTTTCAAACGAATATCACTTAAACGCAGTAATGGTCTCATGACTATGATATATTCACACGATATGTCATTAAAAGAACAACTTTTACTGTCGATTCTAAAAAAGGCTCACCCGAATAAGATACAAAAATAATTAAAATAAACAGAGTCAGGATTGCGTTTTTGAAATCCAAAGCCTTCTCCGTTTTCCTTTTTCCATCCTTAGACTTCTCTCCTTAAGCTCTGACACCCTCCCATGCCCTCCACAGAGAAAGAAGAGGTAACGCTTTAGCTCCGGGAACTGGCGAACGAATCTTAGAAAATAAGCTAACCTTCACGACTCCTCGGTCTCCTACTGAACAAAGTTATGCGTAGGTTGATCCTAACTCTCTTAGGTATTTTAACAGGTTTTCAAATGATTCAGTATTTCTCAAAGGAAGACCCCTGGAAATAAATTCTCCCATATTTTCCTGCAGACTAGGATTTTTTGAAGGTCAAGAGAAAGTTGGTCCAGAGTAATCAAAGCAAGTTGACAGGCCTCTGTTGCGAAAATTACACAGATATCACCCCTGGTATACCTTATACCAATTGATTGCCCCCACTTCATATTCCAAAAATATAAGACAGATGGTGAAAGGAAATTCATAATTGATTTCCCCCATCTAGTCCAAAGAAATGATGAAAGGAAATTCATAAAATGATTGCCCTCATCTCAGAATTTAAATGCAAAATTACATTTTGGAGTGGTAAAAGGAAATTCAATGAAGGGAACCAGATAACTTCACCGGGGTACTGAACAGGGTCGCTGGCAGTGAAGCAATATCTAAGATATCTGTAAGGCTTTTATACATAAATTATACTATACTCTGGTAATTAGCTTTTTTGAAACTGGATCCACAACCCATGTTCATGCAGGTCTCCCTGATTAAAAGCATGGAATTTACTTCGTTTTGATGCAAGCTAAAACCTACAGGGCCTGTTGAATTTCCTAAGATTGTTTGGACCGTCTTAAGCAGACCCGAATTCAGTCTCGAGAAAGGGAAAGTTGTGGAATGGACTGCAGTTGAGTTTAGAAAGCATGTCGAGTTTTGAAAGTTTTCCGGAAATAAAGATGAAACCTCAAAGTTCCCTCTGTATCCTCTTTCCAAACAAGTTTCACAGAAACAAACTGATGACTCCATTTACCCAATACAGGCACTTGGTCTACTGTCCTTCTCATCCTGCAAGGAGACGAGATCCCTAGTTGGAGCCTATGTTGGAGCCGCCCTTCTCTAAATAGGTGAAATGTTATACTTAAGCCCAAAAAGATGGATTTCGGGACTTTGTTTATTTCATGATTCTACCCACTAAAGTCGCAGTATCCTGACATGCGAAGTGGTGAAAACTATTTTAGTTCTAATCACCATTACTAAATGACTAAGCAAGGATTATCTCATTTTATTACCTCGTACTCTCACTCTCGGGAGTTACACGTTGAACGTTTCTCAAACCTCCGACATGCAAAGTCGTGAAGTTGTTTTAAAGTTACCCAGGTTAGTATCAAGAGTAAATCACTTTAAACCTTAGTTAATCATTATGGTGATTTCGCGACTCGGCGATTGCTTCCCCAAAAAGCAACACCTTTGTAACTCCGATCCACGAAGTCGCGATATTGATTAATTAAGCGTGGATTAATTAAAGGCTTAAGTCAAATCACAAACAATCAACTAAATCGCACTATCGTGATTTCGGGTCTTTAGGGTTCAAAGTCTAGGAGCGAAGTCATCTGATACAGCGAACGCCGAAAAAGGGATTAGCGACTAAAGTGCACTTAATTAAAAGAACTAAACTAGATTAATTAACGCCTTAAACAACCTTTAACACACATAGTTTACGAACGAAGTTTTTAATTTTTCTGCGTTTTTCCAAGTCACGAATCGTCAAGCATTTATGGCATTTATTTGAATTTCAGTGAGGTGATGGATAGTAAGATCTCGTTTTACTTCTAAATCTTTCTATTAAACCGATTTGACTATTTCTGTCAGCAAGGAATCGCATGGGCTTAAATGATCAGGACAAAGGGGTTCTCTTTCATTATTTCAGTTTCCATCTCTATTGTGCGCAGAGCCATTTCACTAGGATAACTTATGTCTGTGTTTTCAATCTTTTCGAAAGGGATCTAGTTGCAAGGTTATCTATCATGGATCCACGAAAAGTGCCCAAGGCAGCTGCTGAGAGTTCAGGTCAAGGTTCATATGTTGTTTCTGATACCTCACCCGAAGTATCAATTCTGTCAAAACATGGATGTACGTTTCCAATGTTTTGCAATCCGAGTCGATAAACTATTAGGATGATTCTAGCGGTAATGAGAAGGATGTCTTGTCCACCAAATACAAAATCGTCACTCAAGTAGAGATGCACAAAATAGCGGCAAGGCCACGGCTTATTCCCTATTATGATATTATCATATGGGCGTTGGACCATGTGGACATCCTGACTAGGATGATTATCAACGAACAGAGGGTGACAATTGGAACCTTCAGACCAGAGCATTTACAGGCAATGCATAAATTTTCACCCACACTGAACCTTACTCACAATATCGAATTCCTAGAGGGTTTCAAGAAAAAGGAATGCGAGCACTATGCTAAAAATTTATCCGATCTGATCAAAGATTGGGTTTCGCACCCCACGAAATTCAGGGCTGACACTAATGGGATTTATTCGATCTCCTCCTTAGAGCCGCAATTCAATTATATAGCGATGATGACCTGTAGGCTGTATGGGAAGGAGGACACTACTCACTTTTTCCTCCCATGGGTACCGCTTATTCATATGGTTGCTGAGGGTTTGTCTTTTGACTGGGCCAAATTGTTGTCTGATAGTCTGACCAGTCGAATTACCGAAAATTGAGCGCAGAAGGCAAGTAGGAAATAAGCTTCATTCTTTATGTCTGCTTACATTATGGACGCTATTTGCTTCATGACACCTTTCCCACTAATGAGCTGGAGCTGGGCTCCATTTAATACAGAGCCTATTTATGTCTACCACCCGAAACTTTGGGAGGATAAAGCAAAAGAATTCGTCTACGAGATATTCAACTGGGTAATGGTACCAGTGCATGTCTCCATCTTTGGCCATCCGCCTCCCAGGATTTCAGATAACATAGCGGCCAACATGAGTAGCATGGTAGATTGGTATATAGAAGTAGAATTTTCATACATCAGGGTCTTTGGCACCTCTGTTCCCCCATACACTCTGTCGTTATTCTTGCCAGACAAGCTAGTGTGTCGCGAGATCGCCAGACAAACTGTGCTTGGCGGGATAAGCAAAGAGCTCAAAGGAGTATCGAAAAAGGTATGGTTGCCCTTTCCCATTCACGTTGGTGCATATTATTTATTGGATTTTGGCCATGCCAGATCCGAGGATACGAACTTAGAGGAAATGAAATTGGTGGACATTGAGTTCAAGAAGCATGACCCGAATAAGGTTGTGAGTAATCACCTGGCGAGTTGTGGCCTGAAGAAATATGAACACGAGGATTCGCCTCATGATGAAATATTCCGGGTTGCAAGGTCCTACTTTGAAGTCCTAAGTTGGATTCAAGCCCTGCCACCTGGAGATATGGCCAATTTATTTAAATTCCAGGAGCATCGACGGAGTTGCCTACCCCAGGTTTTATAGGGCGAGACCCCAAAGCTTCCGGTTACACAGCAAACGGAAGCCAAAGGCTCAGAGGACTCGAGTCCTAACAAGGAGGAAAATCGAGAGAAAACAGGGGGAGTTGGAACCTCAGAACGAGGAACCAAAATCCCCGATCAACAGGAAGGAAACTCAGGAAAGGGTACGACGAGAAAGCAGGTCCAAAGTCAAGCAGAGATACCCTCGCAAGGGGTGGGTGACTCACTATCGCTCATATCAAGCAAGCCAACCACAGATGCTATCCCGAAACAATCATCCAAGGAAATCAACAGTCCCATTGCTTGTATCACACCCTTACAGTTCACAAAGGGGAGCCCCGATGTGGGATGGATTTTTAATGAAGAACTAATGCCCATTTCTGTAGAAGAGTTACCTCCTAATGAATTTTTCTTCGACAAGAAAAGTAAGGCCGTGGTGAAGCAAGAATCGTATCAAAAAGTGGGCACAGTGGCTAAAAGATTTAAAATCCTGATAGAAGGAAAGGTTGTAGAAGAGGAAGAATTCGCCAATGAGATAGCAGGAACACTGGGGGCTTATGCTACATCCAACCAGTATTCAGTTGGAACTTTGAAGGCATCGTTGAAGCGAAAGAACCTCTTGATCGGTAAGTTGGAAGCTAAGGTGGCTATGGTAGAAGAAAACACCAGGGATAAGGTGACAAAAAGCCTCGAGCAAGCTAGAATAGATGATCTGCAGGAGATCGAGAGTCTCAGATTTGACCTTGAGCAGATGCGCCAGTCAGCGCAAATAAGCCAAATGCAGGTAAGCCAGCAGGAGTAGCAAATAATACAATTACAGTCGAAATTGGATGTTGCCGAAAACCAGGTCTTAGACATAAAGATATTCCAATCCCAAGCCACCGAAATCCGACAGAAGGTATTAACAGATCAACAGGACTTGCTTGCTAAAGTGGGAACCATTTAGAATCACTTTCAGATGATAGATCAAGTGCTAGAAGATATCTCTTTGAGAGAAAGAGAAGCTGAGGCGACTCGGGTTGCTTTCCAGGAGGCCGTTATAGACACAATGAAAGTAGAGATGGTTAGTAGCTCCAAATTATCCATCGCAGAACAAACCAGAGGGAATATTTTATTGGAGGTGTGGGAGAAGAATATATGAGAGAGCAGGGGAAGAGCTAAAGAGGTGAGGAATTATTTTGAAGAAACATTTTCCTTGATAAATAAAAGTTTGTTAGACCTTGATAAAGAAGGAAGTGTTGGGACGCTACGCAAAATCAATATAGCTAAACACTTGATAGATATCAAGGAAAATGTGGAAAAGGAGCAAGCTGAAATATCCCAGATAAGTCAAGTTGATATGGTCCAAGTGGACAAATGGCTAATAAAGCCAAGTTTACAATTATGGTCTATCGTTACAGAAGATCGACAAGTGGGAAAAAGATTGCCACAGTTGGCAAATAATTGTTACACCTTTGAGGCAAACAACCAAGCAGAGCTTTCCGAGTTGATAGCCCAGTTGATCAAAAGGTGCGTCAATTGCCTTAAGCAGGTGAAAGGGAAAACTTCTGGTGTTAAATGATGACAGATGTCGCTCCGTTCTATTTATGGAGCCAGAGGAGCAAAGAAAGGAAGGCGCTTTGCCCTTATGAAGGAAGACAAAATATGAGGAAATGAAATGCTTGAATTTTTAATTTGTAACTAACAAATTTCTAGAACGATTGGATTTCGAAAAGTTTAGAAGTTTGTTTAAATATACATTTTGAAAAGGGAACAAAGGGATTTTTCTTTGGGGCCAAATGTAATAGATGATTTCTTGTGCCTAAATTAATGAAGTAGCAATCCAAAGATTCCAAATTCCATGAAGTCTGAGTTATGTGTTATTCCCTGTTATCTCATGTCCATTTTCATTTCTCATATATATCTTTAATGAACACTTAGCTGCAAGTTAGTACAACTTTCTACTGTGGTGATCAACTGTCTAGTCTTCTAATCATTTGTAGTTTTTCCTCTGTATCGGCTATCAACAGGTACAAGACCTGTGAATTACTTAGATCTCTATATTTTATGCTTTGTCAAAGTGTTTTCTTGTCTATTTTCTTCTTATGTCACATGGTGAGATTCTCCCTTGCTTGGAGCCTTTCATTGTCGACAGCTTAATGTTTTCTTACGTTCCATGCATGATTTTTTCAAAGTTAACTCAGTTACGGGAAAAGGCCTTTGGCTTTGTTATACTATTAGTTCGGATCTGAGAAATCTTTCTTGTGTAATATAAAATTGAAATAGCCTTTTAAACGTCAACCCCCTTCAAAGCTCTGTTTTTCCATGACTGTACCCATTGTAAGACAACCCAACATTGAACCCGACCTATTGGACCAAACTAGCATCACTTTGAATCTTTTCGATACTACACTTAAGACTGCCATCACCCGGGCAAAGCGCGAACGTTCATGGGCAACCATTGAATGGGATATCAGCATCCAAGAACATTTGGAAGCTAGACAAAGACAACTCAGATATCAACCATAACTTCTTTCCTTGAAGTTTGTTCTTTCCCTTTTATTAGTCACTCACTTCAGGATGCCTAGACTCTATACTTTATAGCCTTAAGTACAGACTCTGGGACTACATCTTTTTGGTGCCGTTGCCGGGGACGGAGAATCGTAGTCACTTTCCCCTGAGAGAACGACATTTCCAAATTTCGTTTTTTGATAGTGAACAAAGAGTGAACACCTCGTTAAGGTTAAACCTTCATCTTTCAATTGGCGACTCCACTTTTAAGAAAGCTGACATCCGTTCGAAAAATCACTAGACAAAACCCAGATGCTAAATGGACCGTGCCAGTTTCCGACCCTGAAAAAATACTAAAACCAAGGGGCCTCTTCAAACAAAACACTGTTGTTTACCAACCCAAGTCTACTAAGTCCAAAGTTAAGATCCCTCTTGAACCTTCATCCTCGCGAGAAATTTCTCTCGGAAAAACTTCGGACAGTACTGTCAAAGCCGAGACCCTAAACCCTGAGCTGATCCTACCCGAGATCAAGGCCGGAACTTCTCCGACTGCCTCTTACGTTAGTAGGGGTGAGACGTCTACTGTAAATCTCATCCCTATTAATATCCCATCGACTCTCGATACAAACCTCTGCCACTCGAGGCTTTGAAGAAGGTACCACATACTCGGATTCGACACCGGTGGGTTCTCCCATTTACGTATCCTGCAAATTAGAGGAACCGAGTCCGCATATACCCTCTCTCCCTTTCCCAGCTTTCACCTCCCCTGATAAAAATTTCTCTGAATTTCTCCCCCTCCACCTCGGGGAAGCTAGAGAGTCACTATACATCCTCGCCAACTCTCTTTATAACGCATCGATTTTCTCTCCTAGGTTATCCATGGCCGTCGTCGAAGGAGGAGTAGGTGGTCAAGGCCAACAACTGCTCCCCAGGGTTTTCGCCAAGGTAGCTGCTAGATACGCCCCCTTGGTCCTTCCAGTACCTCTCCATGATTTACCAGAAAACTATATGAAAAAATTGCCCAAGTTCATAGGAGAAGGAGATCTAACCGCTGCCGAGCACATCAACTTCTTCGATCAATTCGCTAATATTCTAGGTCTCGAACATGAGGACGTGTATTCCCGTTTGTTTTTCCAAACTTTCGAAGGACAGGTAAGAACTTGGTTTCAGAGCCTGGCCCCAGGTTCAATATTATCCTATGATGCCCTAGAAGACCTTTTTTTCAGACAACGGGGCTAAGAACCCTGTGTACCGAAAAAAAATAACCAAAATGATAAAATTTTCAGATTTAGAGAATCAGTCTGATGTAATAAATTTGGAGGACGATAAGCTTAACATCACTTTTGGTCCGCGTTTCGAAGGGGCCAGGGACACCGTCGCCCCCTTCTACATCACCCTGAATGTGTATGATTGGTTGCTGCATAATTTCATGCTTGACTTGGAGCCTCGCATAATGTGATGCCAAAATCTATTATGGATAGATTGGGCCTCAAAATCACAAGGCCATATGGAGATCTTTACTCGTTTGATTCAAGGAGAGTTAAGTGCATGGGCATGATCAAATATTTAGTAGTCACTCTCGCCCAGGATCTGGTGAAAAGCGTCCTAATGGATGTAGTTATCGCTGATATACCCCCTAAGTATGGTTTTCTATTATCTAGATCTTGGGGAGCCAAGCTCGGGGGATCTCTTCACCTGGATATGACATACGCCACTATCCTTGTTTTTGGTGGTCAGTTCACTCGGTTGTACAGGGAAATGCAGTTAGCGTATACGGTAAGCGATCCACAGAATCCTAACAATTACCCTGTTTATGTCACCGATCAAGATCTAGGAAACTGTATATTATATTTTGATGATAGTGTAAGTGATTTTGCAGAAGAAAACTATTTAGATGAAAATAAATTGGAAGTGACAGATAAAAATGTGTATAGCACTGGAACTTGGACAATGTTTTTTGATGGTGCTTCGTCGTGTGAAGGAGGAGGTGTGGGAGTGCTTTTCGTAGCACCTGAAAATGAATTTGTTATCCCCTTCTCTTATAGGCTTTAGTGGGACATAGACTACACAAATAACGTATGCGAGTATGAAGCTCTAGTTTTGGGACTAGAAGTTGCCAAGAAGCTAAACATAAGGAACCTATAAGTCTATGGAGATGCAGAGCTGATTGTGAAACAGGTGAATTGATAGTACCATACCAAACACCAGAGACTGAGGTCTTACAGAAATTGCACTTGGGACCTAATGGAAAATTTCTTTTCATCGGTAAATGTTCATTTCATCCCATGCACATAAAATCTGCAAGCCGATTCGTTGGCCAAAGAAACCTCTACCTTTGCACCCCCTACCACGTTCAAACTAAAGTACCACATAGAGATAAGGCATAGACCATCCGTACCAAATAACATACAACATTGGTAGGTATTCGAGGATGATGAGCATATCAAAAATTTCCCGGAAATGGTAGATGATTTCGCCGAAACCCACATTGACCATGAAAACCAAAATGACCATGCTTGGATTATGCAAGAGGGGGAGGAGCCTCAGGTGTTCCAAGCAAAATTCGCAAACCATCGCATGCTAGTGTGAAAGAATAATCAGATCCCTAAGGGTCTGATACCTCTGGAAAGGTTGTTTGATCAGAACGACAGGCCTTTGAAGTCTACCTTGCAACCCCAACTAGAGGAGGTCGAAGACTGTGATGTAGGCACTGCCAAAGAATCTAGGATATTGAAACTATCAAAATATCTTCCTCCCGAGATAAAAAGCCAGTATATAGATTTACTCAGGCAGTATAAAGATGTTTTTGCATGGTCTTACGATGAGCTGAGAACCTACGACACCTCCGTGATTGAGCACAAGATAGCTTTGAAACCTGGTGTTAAACCTTTCAGGCAGAAACTCAGACAAATCAACCCCAGTTTATTGCCTGTGGTCGAAAAAGAAGTGAAAAAGCTTTTAGACGCAAAAATAATTGTACCTCTCAGGTACTCTGACTGGGTGGCGAACCTAGTCCCAGTTAGAAAGAAGAGTGGGGAGATCAGATCGTGTGTAGACTTTAGAAATCTAAATAAGTCCTCTCTCAAAGACAATTATCCTCTACCCAAAATGGATCACGTTTTGGAAAAAGTAGTTGGGGCAAATAGGATGTCGATGATCGATGGATTTTTCGGTTACAATCAAATTGCTGTCAACGAGCATGATAAATAAAAAACAACTTTCACCACCCCTTGGGGCACATTTATGTATGACAAAATGCGTTTTGGTCTGATGAATGCAGGTGCTACCTTCCAGTGTGCTATGGATATCGCTTTCGTCGGTGAAAGAGATAAATTCATGGTTATCTACCTTGACAATCTAACTGTTTTTTCTAAATCCGATGAAGAGCATCTGATACATCTGAAGCAAACGTT
Source organism: Picea sitchensis (assembly GCA_010110895.2). Lineage (NCBI taxonomy): Eukaryota > Viridiplantae > Streptophyta > Pinopsida > Pinales > Pinaceae > Picea > Picea sitchensis. Next base: position 47,858 of record SNQJ01S0074871.1, read on the forward strand.
CGAGAAATGTCAAAAATTTGGTTGGTCCTTAAACCCAAAGAAGTCTCACTTTGCGATGCAAGAAGGTAAACTCTTGGGCCACATTGTGTCTTGAGACGGAATTAAAATCGACCCTAAAAGGGTAGAAGCTATAGACACCATAAATATTCCTAGAAATGTAAAAGAGATTCAGTCATTTTTAGGAAAAATAATTTTTTTGAGAAGATTTATCCCAAACTTTGTTGAAATCGTGAAATTGATCACAGATATGCTAAAGAAGAACAACGAAGTGAAACGGACGACGAAACCTAAAGCGTCTTTTGCACGCATCAAGAAAGTTATCAGGGAAGCGCCTGTATTGGCAAGCCTTGATTATCTAAAAGATTTCCTGATTTTCTCGTTCGCCTCCGAACACACAGTGGCGGTAGTACTCCTCCAGAAGAATGAAGAAGGTTTCGAACAACCAATAGCTTTTTTAGTAAAAGTCTTAGAGACGCTGAATTAAGATANTATGATATAATGGAAAAACAAGTGTATGCTATGGTGAAGGCGTTGAAGGATTTTATAACCTATGTGCCACATTCCAAGGTAATTGCATACGTGCCCACCAGTTCTGTAAAAGATATATTGGTTCAGATCGACAACGATGGAAGAGGGGTCGATGGCTTGCTAAAATTCAAGAATTCAATCTAGAGGTGAAACTGACAAAATTAGTAAAAGGATAGGATTTGGCTAAGCTCTTAGCTGAATCAAATTTCAGAGCACTCAGAATGAATAACCTACAGGAATATCAAGGATGTGGGGACGTAAACGAGCTCGATGACCAAATAGCTCCAACTAGAATCAAAGAGAAGTTTTCTTTATCGGACTGGTATAAAGACATAGTGTCCTACCTACTAATCCTGAAATGCTCTAGCGATCTGTCTCCAGCTAAAGCCAGGACACTGAAGCTGCATGCGGTGAAGTACTGTATATCCGGAAGCCAATTGTACTGGAAGGACCCATTAGGCTTCCTACTGGTTTCTTTAGTAGAATAAAAAATAGAGGGGGTCATAAACGAATTTCACGAAGGAGTATGCAGAGGGCATCACGCCTGGAGGGCAACAACTTATAAAATCCTAAGGGCAGGATATTATTGGCCCAAACTATTCTCAGATATCAACGCCAAAGTTAGAGCCTTTAACCCTTGCCAGTTGTTCACGGGAAAATAGAAGCTTCCAGTGCTACCTCTGGTTCCTATCAAAACCGAAGCCTCGTTTCAACAATGGGGGTTAGATTTCATAGGCGAAATCAACTTGCATTCCAACACTCAACATAAATGGATCCTCACTTCTACAGGTTACTTCACCAAATGGGTGAAGGCTATTCCGACCAGAAAGGCGACCGATTAAGTGGTAATAGATTTCTTGGAAGAGAACATATTGTCCAGATTCGGCTGTCCCCGAAAGATAATCACGGACAATGCCCAGGCATTCAAGTCTATGGCAATGGTTAGTTTCTGCCAAAAATAAAACATCATATTGGGCCACTCCACCGCATATTACCCTCAAGGAAATGGGTTAGCCGAATCGTCAAATAAAAGTTTAATTACCATAATTAAGAAAGTGCTGAGTGAAAACAAAAAATCTTGGCATGTGCATCTCAAGTACGCTTTGTGGGAAAATCGGATAGGTACGAAGAAATCTATTGGTACTTCGCCTTTCCAAATGGTATACGAGATTGACGTGGTATTCCCTATAAATGCAGCGCTTCCTGTAATGAAGCTCTGGCAAGATGAGAAAAAAGAACCAAACCATGTCACAAGGAGAATAAATCAGCTGACTGAAGTTCAATAGCATAGGGCTGAAGTGGATGAAAGGCTGCAGAAATACCAAGACAACATGAAAGCGCTGCTCAATCATAAGGCCAAAAATAGAGAGTTCCTCCCGGGCAATTTGGTTTTGAGATGGGATGCTAGGAGGAAAGACTCGACAAAACATGGTAAATTTGACCATATATGGTATGGACCGTTCAAAGTCTCAGCTTTTGAAGGGAAGAATTCATTTCTGTTAGAGAATTTGGAAGGTAAATTCCTCAACGCCCCTGTCAATAGGCATTATTTAAAGCACTATATGCAATAAATGAGTCCCAAATCTCCATTGTATATACCGATTTGTGTTTTCTATTTTTTATAGCTTTTCGGTAAGTTCACTTTCATCGCAAATAAAGCAAGTTAGTGATTTCCTAGAAGTAGAGATATGAAATTTTTCAACACATCGAATCCCATAAATCTTGATGACCTGATAGTCTTCATGTTGTTTCTTACAGGATTCTGGCTTACAGCCCAAACGACAAAAGGAGAAAACAGACGGTCATGTATCAGGAAATCGACTCACCCGAAACAGGTGACAAAACATATATATATATATATATAAATTTTCAAGAAGAGAACGAAATAGTAAGGCAAAGGTATGAGTTTCCGAAGTGTCTAGGTTTCAAACGAATATCACTTAAATGCAGTAATGGTCTCACGAGTATGATATATTCACCCGACATGTCATTAAAAGAACAACTTTTACTGTCGATTCTAAAAAAGGCTCACCCGGATAAGATAAAAAATAATTAAAATAAACAAAGTCAGGATTGCGTTTTTGAAATCCAAAGCTTTCTCTGTTTTCATTTTTCCATCCTTGGACTTCTCCCTTAAGCTTCGACACCCTCAAATTCCCTCCACAAAGAAAGAAGAAGTTATGCTTTAGTTCCAGGAACTAGCGAACGAATATTAGAAAATAAGCTAGCCTTCACGACTCCTCAGTCTCCTATTGAACAAAGTTATCCATAGGTTGATCCTAACTCTCTTAGGTCTTTTAATAGGTTTTCAAATGATTCAATCTTGCTCAAAGGAAGACCCCTGGAAATAAATTCTCCCATATTTTCCTGCAGACTAGGATGTTTTGAAGGTCAAGAGAAAGTTGGTCCAGAGTAGTCAAAGCAAGTTGACAGGGCTCTGTTGCGAATATTACATAGATATCACCCCTGATATACCTTATACCAATTGATTGCCCCCACTTCATATTCCAAAAATATAAGACAGATGGTGAAAGGAAATTCATAATTGATTGCCCACATCTAGTCCAAAGAGATGATGAAAGGAAATTCATAAAATGATTGCCCTCATCTCAGCATTTAAATGCAAAATTACATTTTGGAGTGGTGAAAGGAAATTCAATGAAGGGAACCAGATAACTTCACCGGGGTACTGAACAGGCTCGCTGGCAGTGAAGCAATATCTATGATATCTGTAAGGCTGTCATACATAAATTATACTATACTTTGTTAATTAGCTTTTTCGAAACTGGATCCACAACCCAAGTTCATGCAGGTCTCCCTGATTAAAAGCATGGAATTTACTTTGTTTTGATGCAAGCTAAAACCTACAGGACCTGTTGAATTTTCTAAGATTGAATGGGGTGTGAGTTCCTACTTTGAAGTCCTAAGTCGGATTCAAGCCCTGCCGCTCGGAGATATGGCCGATTTCTTTAAATTCCAAGAGCACTGGTGGAGTTGCCTCCCCCAGTTTTTACAGGGTGAGACCCCAAAGCTTCCGGTTACACAGCAAACAGAAGCCAAAGGATCAGAGGACTCGAGTCCTGACAAGGAGGAAAACCAAGAGAAAACAGGGGGAGTTGGGACCTCAGAATGAGGAACCGAAATCCCCGATCAACAGGAAGGAAACTCAGGAAAGGGTACGCTGAGAAAGCAGGTCCAAAGTCAAGCGGAGATACCCTCGCAAGGGGTGGGTGACTCACTATCACTCATATCAAGCAAGCCAACCACGGATGCTATTATGAAACAATCATCCAAGGAAATCGACAGTCCCATTGCTTCTATCACACCCTTACAGTTCACAAAGGGGAACCCTGATGTAGGATGGATTTTTAATGAAGAACTAACACCCATTTCTGTAGAAGAGTTACTTCCTAATAAATTTTTCTTCGACAAGAAAAGGAAGGTCGCGGTGAAGTAAGAATCGTATCAAAAAGCGGGCGTAGTGGCTAAAAGATTTAAAATCCCGACAGAAGGAAAGGCCGTAGAAGAGGAAGAATTCAGAGATGAGATAGCAGGAACACTGGGGGATTTTTCTACAGCCAACCAATATTCAGTTGGAACTTTGAAGGCACAGTTGAAGTGAAAGAACCTCTTGATCGGTAAGTTGGAAGCTAAGGTGGCTACGACAGAAGAAAATGCCAGGCATGAGGTGACCAAAAGCCTCGAGCAAGCCAGAATAGTCGATCTGTAGGAGATCGAGAGACTCAAATCCTACCTTGAGCAGATGTGCCAGTCGGCACAAATAAGCCAAACGTAGGTAATCCAGTAGGATCAACAAATAATACAGTTACAGTGTAAATTGGATGTTGCCAAAAACCAGGTCTTAGACATAAAGATATTCCAATCCCAAGCCACCGAAATCTAATAGAAGGTATTAGCAGCGCAACAAGACTTGCTTGCTAAAGTGGGAACCATTCAAAATCACTTTCAGATGATAGATCAAGTGCTAGAAGATATCTCTTTGAGAGAAAGAGAAGCTGGGGTGGCTCAGGTTGCTTTCTAGGAGGCCGTTATAGCCGCAACAAAAGTAGAGATGGTCAGTAGCTCCAAATTATCCATCGCAGAACAAACCAGAGGGAATATTGTACTGAAGGCGTTGGAGCAGAATATATCAGAGAGCAGGGGAAGAGCTAAAGAGGTGAGGAATTCTTGTGAGGAAACATTCGCCTTGATAAATAAAAAAAAATTAGACCTTGATAAAGAAGGCAGTGCTGGGACGCTGGGCAAAATCAATATAGCTAAACACCTGATAGATATCAAGGAAAATGTGGAAAAGGAGCAAGCTGAAATATCCCAGATAAGTCAGGTTGATATGGTCCAAGTGGACAAATGGCTAGTAAAGCCAAGTTTACAATTATGGTCTATCGTTACGGAAGACCGACAAGTGGGAAAAAGATTGCCACATTTTGCAAAGAATTGTTACACCTTTGAGGCAAACAACCAAGCAGAGCCTTCCAGGTTGATAGCCTAGTTGATTGAAAGGTGCGTCATTGCATTGAGCAGGTGAAAGGGTAGGCTTCTGATGTTAAATGATGACAGATGTCACTCCGTTCTATTTCTGGAGCTAGAGGAGCAAAGAAAGGAAGGCGCTCTGCCCTTATGAAGGAAGACAAAAGACAAGGAAATGCAACGCTTCAATTTTCATTTGTAACTGACAAGTTTCTAGAACGATTTGAATTTGAAATGTTTAGAAGTTTGTTTAAATATACATTTTGAAAAGGGAACAAAGGGCTTTTTCTTTGGGGCCAAATGTAATAGATGATTTCTCGTGCCAAAATTAATCAAGAAGAAATCCAAAGATTCCAAATTCAGTGAAGACTGAGTTATGTGTTATTCCCTGTTATCTCATGTCCATTTTCATTTCTCATTTATATCTTTGATGAACGCTTAGCTATAATTTAGTGAAACTTTCTACTGTGGTGATCAACGGTCTAGTCTTCTAATCATTTGCAATTTTTCCTCTGTATCGACTATCAGCAGGTACAAGACCTGTGAATTACTTAGATCTCTATATTTTATGCTTTGTCAAAGTGTTTTCTTGTCTATTTTTGTCTTCTGTCACAGGGTGAGATTCTCCCTTGCTTGGAGCCTTGCATTGTCGACAGTTTAATGTTTTCTTACGTTCCATGCATGATTTTTTCAAAGTTAACTCAGTTATGGGAAAAGGCCTTTGGCTTTGTTATACTATTAGTTCAGATCTGAGAAATCTTTCTTGTGTAATATAAAATTGAAATAGCCTTTTAAACGTCAACCCCCTTCAAAGCTCTGTTTTTCCATGACTGTACCCATTGTAAGACAACCCAACATTGAACCCGGCCTATCGAGCCAAACTAGCATCACTTTGAATCTTTTCGATACTACACTTAAGACTGCCATCACCCGGGCATAGCTCGAACGTTCATGGGCAACCATTGAACAAGATATCAACATCCAAGAACATTTGGAAGCTAGACAAAGACAACTCATATATCAGCCATAGCTTCTTTCCCTTTTATTACTCACTCACTTCGGGATGCCTAGATTCTATACTTTATAGCCTTAAGTAGAGACTCTGGGAAAACAATAGCAATCTTTTGTAACAACAACAAATTCTAATGGTTAAAAGTGCAAGAAAACACCATACAAAGTTAGCACTTACCTAGCAGATTGACTAGTAATTATCACAATTGAATTTTGAATGGGCTAAGTGCAAGTTGTGTAGGAAAATGTATCCAATCAATGTATGTTTATATGGTTGTAACAATGTTTTGCAACAACAACAAGTTAGCTAAGGAGTTAGTCTAATTTAGGGTTAGCAAACGTTAGTAAAAGCTTCAAGGATAAAAGTGTGAGTATTTGTTTGGTCAATCAATACTTGCAAGTGGTAGTCTAGTGCCTTTTTAGGGTAAATGGAGTCACTAATGGCAGCAACAAATCTTAGAGGAAAAATAGCAATGAGAATGATAAGTCAAATGGATGGAGAGGATAAGAAAGGTGTTGGTATCCCAAGGCCTCAAAAATCCATCTCCCAGAGACATTTGCTAGAAAGTAACAAAGGTTAGGCCCTAGCGATTTCTCCTTTCCTTGAACAAATTGTAATAAAATATGCCATTGGGCATGGAAGTAGAGTTACTAGAGTGCTACAATGGTAGGGATCTAGTATCTACTTCAAGATAGGCGCCTTTCAAGAAATTTTAGCACATGGAAGACTATAGAGAAAAAGATAATAACATATGTCTTTCCCCTAGGGTTTCAAGCAAGAAATTTCATAATCTTAGACATGAAACAAGTAAAATTATCCATAAGCATTCACTCACAATAAAGAAATGCAAATTTTCCACTTACTTCACCAAGAATAATCAAGCAAAAACCCTAGTTGAAGATCCTCCACATAAAAATTGCCAAAGTACACCCAGAAATGCCTCCTCCAAGAAGTGCTCACCACTAAATTTCAGCTAAGAAACCTTAAAGAAGGCCGAATTTCAAACCACCACTTGTGTGATGAGTGAATGATGAAAAAATATGAGAGTTTTATCTCTTATTTATACAATATCAATGACCTTTAATTAATGTTTTATGTCATAAAAGGCTGACCTGGCCAAATTACATCAAAAATCAAGTTTTTACATAAAATCAATAGTTAAAACGCTAATTTCACTTTAGAGATGACGTCATGCCCTTCTAGGGTGACGTTAGACCCCCAACATGGAACGATAGGCCTTCAGAAGCCTGAAATGTTGCCACATGCCAACTAGCACCAAACTATCCTCATAAATGCCAAACCCTAACTAGATGATGCCAAGGGTCAACATGATGACGTTAGGGGCCTTCAAGGGCCAATGCCATGGTGGAAGGGAAAGACCCCCCCGGGTCTAGGCCTGCCATAGTCTCTCGGGGGAAACATCCTTCTTCCTTCCTGGTTCCATCCTCTTGTGTCTTTCTGCCTTTGGTTGGGGTCACAACATCCATCTGCTGGGCTTTCATCCCTATGGAGGTACGAGCTAATCATCTCCCCATATGTACTTGTCCACCGGGCATGGTCTTGCAACAACATCAAGTACGCTCTCCATGGGCTCATAAGTGACAGGGATCATAACAATGTCAATCACATCCAATAGTCAAATTACCTAAACATGTGCATCAAACCCCCCTTTACCCAGACAAATGCTCAAAGACATTATGTAGCTTAACAAGTCATGTTTGGAGAGGGTTTCAAAACGTCCTATTGGGCTAATCCTCCCCAAGTTTGGGGTGTTTCCTAGGTGAAGACTAATCTAGGTCATGTAATTGTATGAAATGGTGTAGGGGGAATGTTTGGGCAAAGGGTGTAGTGATAACAGGGAAATGTAGGTCTTGCCTATGGGTGCCTCTATAGAGGGTGAGCTGCACCTTGTCATGGATGCAATTGTTTCCTAGCCCATTCGATGCCTTTTATTCTTTGTCTTATTGCTTTTTATGTTCAATATAATAGTTGGGGGACATTGTCTTGGCGTGGTGACATCGTTACCTGCAAGCACTTCACGGAAATGAGAAGGCCGGATTGTGATGAGACCCCCTTTCTCTTAGCTATGCCACCAAGAGCCACTACCCTGGTTTGATGACCATATAGATGGTAGTGTCATACCGCTACATGCCCATGGACATAATAGGCCGACTCATGATGAGACCTTCCATCCACCAACGAATCCTTGAGTTTTATTTTATCTTATGGGTCCCCTCCTCTTATTGAGAAGCCTTTTATTGTTTTCTTGGGAATCCCTGGGTGAAGCATCTCAAAGGTTTTATTTTGGATTTTAACTTTTGCCAGCTACTTTTTCCCTCTGGGCCTTTAGCCCCTTCTTCCCATAAGGCAAGGTACAACCCTTACTGGTGTGGTAAACCCAATGCCCGAACAAAGGTAAGGGAAGATGAGAGGGATAATGATGAAAAATGGTAAGTATGGAAGGAATGGACGATGACCTTTCATAGACCCACCCAGTGGCAACTCATCCTAAAGGGAACCAAATTACTAAGGAATTCTATCAACCCCCCAGGTATGAACAAGTTAAAGAGCATAATTTCCAAGCAAACGTTATGAAATAAAGGGGAATTCAGTGCAACACATTCAAATGCTTCGAAAATCAAAGTGACACATACAATCATACCCAGACTCATTACCTCATGGAGTAAGACCTGTTATCGCACGGTTTGTAGGAAAGGTCCAAGAGCTTGAGTCAGGGCTTTGAAACCGGCGTAACAGGAGCTTCCCCACCCACTGTCACCTCGATGGGGGGCTCTTTCTATTTAGGAGGGCTAGTCCAAGGGAGACGTCCCTAAGGCAATCTGGGTTAAAGAAAGGCTAAAGGGCAAAGGCCAAGTCAAGGAAACCCCTTTCACAGATTGCTGCCCAAGAAGAGATAGTCA
>SNQJ01S0074872.1:0-11919 GCA_010110895.2 Picea sitchensis
GGGGGGGGGGTGAATCAGTGTTTTGAGCTATCAATCGATTTTTCACTTTTCTTTCACTGAAAATATTAGTCTACTTTATAGAGACTAGTTGTTGTATAATCTTATGAAAACAGTAGTGCATCCAGAGATCTTATTATGAATTTATTCATTCATCAGATGCCTATTAAGCAGTAATTCAGTGCAGTAATAACAAAATAAACTAACAAAGATGAATAGGACACATGAACATCAGGATTTAAGGTGGAAACCCAAATCGGGAGAAAACCACCGCTGTTGTTGTCTCTGTCTTCAATGATTATTATTAAGAAAACATTCTACAACAATGTACTAGTGCAGACTCATACTAGTACGCAGGCTTCTACCTGTAGAAGGATACAACCTTCTCTCATTTACCAGCCTTTCCTGGAAGGGAGCTTCAACCCCCTAAAGATAGCACCAGTTTCTACTAGTAGATTGCTACTACTGAAGGGTTTAACCCTCATACTCACTGCTGACCACGTTTCATTAAATTTCACACTGGATCAGGCAGTTTGATCTAGTATTTATGACAGTAGCTGAAATTATCTCAAGAGTAAACACAAATCTACAGACTGCCAGGCAGTTATCAAAAGACACAAATTAAACAAGTCAATAAACCTGGAGATGATGCCTCTGCTCTCATGGTTGCTGAACCCACAACCGAGATCTCTCTGTTAATGTAGATTTGTCACCCGACTGCCACCAGGAGGTTCCTCTTTCCTCAAACCTTCCATGCGGCCTGCACAAATGACCTCACCCACCAGTAGATATCCCTACTGTCAGAAAATGGCCTTTGTGTCCTCCAAAAGGACCTCTGTGACCTATCACCATCCTCCTTTGCCTCTGCCAAATCACCTGTAGGAAGAGCATCGACCCCTTCTTAAGCCCATTGGTCCAGGACACGTTCAACGCTCATCGGGTCCCACATTTATTTCCCGGAGGAAATCAGGCCCCTTTTTGAAATTTGAATTTAACCTATGCGTGCCTTTTTGAATCGGGTTTCAGCATTCCATATGCTAGCCCCTTCCAGCTACATAATGGTCCATGTGACCTGTCTTTGTGTGACCTTGGTCTTATCACTCCATCGGAGTTTCGACACTTGCGATGATAAAATGTTTATGTCCACGGGATTTGCAATTTCTCGATTCGCGATGCGCTTCAGCCCTCCTGACTGAGCCCTGGTCCATGTGACCATTACCCATAACCACAACCTAACCCCGTCGGGGCTACGGGGTTTGTGATGCATCAATGCATTCACCTGCGTTATTCCCGATCGTCCAAATCCCGATGCTCCTTTCATACGCTAACAACTGGCCTCCACTACGCCTCTGTCCTCCTTTGCTGCTGTGCTGACAGTTGTACCCCACTCATCGAGATTTCGTGGATCGCAATTTCAAAATGCACAAAACCTTTGTGCCTGGGATCTCCGATATCCCAATTTTTGATTAGCCGATGAACGACCTCCTGTCGGGCCTTTCGCTGATGGAACCAATATCCTGCCACGCATCCTCTCAGATGGACGGTCCCGATTGTGTCAGGATTTCAGGACTTCCGATGTCCTATTTCTTTTGACCTTGGGAACTCCGATTTCCTGATTGGCAATATGCCGACTCGCTCCTGATTTCTGACACCTGTCCCTCTAGATGGACGGTTTTGATCCTGTCAGGGTTTCGCTACTTGTGATGTCACGATTCTATTGCCCTCGAGAACTCCGATTTCCCGATGGCCGATATCCCGACTGCTAAATCCTGTACAGCTTTGGTTGATCTGACGGCTGTTGGTGATCTAGTCTGAGATCTGACGGCTTAGATCCCTTCTCCTGTGCTCTCCTCTTAAGGCTTAACCTCCGCGCAACTCCTCCCGATCTAACGGCTATCGGGATTTCTATATGATATCCGACAGCTGTCGGTCCTTGTCTTCCTGCAGGCTCCTGCTGAGCTCCTCCTGGAAGCAAATTCTTCAACGGTCCAAATCACTTCTTATCCAACGGTTGTGATTAACTCATGATTTCGCATATCGCAAAATCGGGGTTTTCGTTGCATTGTGTTCTTTGCGTATTGAAATCCCGATCCCTGAAACTCCGATGAAGAAAATCAGGAAACTCCGATGAAGAAAATCAACGGTCCATATGTCATGCTTTCTTTAACGGCTGCGATCAAATCGCGAAATCGCATATTGCAATTTCGGGGTTTTCGTTGTCGAGTGAACTGGACATTTCAAAGTCCTGATCCCCAATTCTCTGATGGCTTATCTCCCTCGCAGCTTCTGCAGATCTGATGGCTGTCAGCAGTTCTCTGCAGCAATCATACGTGCCCCTCCTGGTTTCGGGATTTCATACCCCGCTTCGCCTGGGTCATTAAAGAGCTTGCAAGTTCTCCTGGATCCAATGTCGGTCGTACCTTGGGCTTAGATCTGATGTTCATCGGGAATTCTCAATGGGATCCATCACTTCATACTCTAATATTGTCTAGCTTGCTCTACAGCGTCTTCCCAAAAGACTTATGGTGCCCACCTGGCACATTTTTCCTGTACTCAAACCATCATCATTTTTGTACTTGCCATCAATGACAAGCATACACTATCTGTAAAACATGCCAACATCTTCATCAGCTTTGTCTCCAAGATATTATTGAATTCTTCAACTGTTCCATTCACTTGTAGGTGGTAGAGTGTTCTCTTCTCATGATGGACTGCAAATTCCTCAGTCAAGGCTTTAATAGTCTTGTTAAGAAAATGTGTACCTTGATCACTCATGAGAGTCTTTGGGCATCCAAACCTGGTTATGATATCATAAAATATGAATTGCACAGCTGTAATTTCACTATAGTCCTTGACTGCTCTTGCTTCGGCCCATCTGGTCAAGTACTCTGTCGTAGTGATTATGTATCTGGCTCCTATGCGCTTCCCTGGTGGGTTTATAGGTCCCACGAATTCAATGGCCTATTTCTCAAATGCTTGTAAGGTTAGTTGGGGTGCTAACGACATTTCATCTCTTTTGGACAGCTTCCCAACTCTTTGTCATACATCACATGCTCTGTAATAATCCTTAGCATCTATGTGTAAATTAGGCCACTAGAGGCCAGATCTAAGAACCTTATGTACTGTTGCTTTTCCTGTGTAGTGTCCTCCTATGATACCTCCATGATCTTCTGCAAGGATCAATGGTCACTTTTCCTCCATAACACACCTCCTCAATATCTCATCTAGTCCCATCTTGTATAGTTTTTCCATCTATAATTGAAAAGTCTGCAGAGCGCACTACCAATAGTTTCTTTTGAATGACTGTGTAGTCATGAGGTGTTATTCCCATGGATAGGAACTAAAATATCTCGGTGAAGTGATCATCAACCTTCTTGATGGCAAGCAACTATGCATCCAATAGTGTATCCTCCAAACTAGTAGGTTCCTCTCCATATTCCAACCTCGACAAGTGGTCAGGTCCTTTGTTCATCCTTCCTGGTTTTACCACGATCTCAAAGTCATATTCCTGAAATAGAAGAAGCCATCTTCATATTCTTCCCCCCTACATTGCCTTGTTGACTAGATATTTAAGCGAAGAATGATCAGTGAACATTTTCAAGTGTCCTCCCAACAAGTACTGGCGAAACTTCTACAACACATACACCATGGCTAACCCTTCCCTCTTAGTAGTGGTGTAATTAATCTCAGTTGTTGATAGCTTCCTGCTAGAAAAGGATAATGGGTTATCAATGTCTCATGCTCCTGGTTGTGCTAACACAACTCCTAATTCAATATAAGACGCATCGACATGTATGTGAAATTCCTTTCTCCAATCTGGGAAAACCAGAATAGGCGCAATAACCATTTTCTGTTTCAGTGTGTTGAAGCTCTTCTAGCATTCTTCTTTCCATTGAAACTAGCAGAATTTCTTCAAAATATTCTCCATAGGTGTTGTTATATGTGCATAGCCTTTAATGAACTTTCTGTAGCATCCAGTATGTCCCAGTGTAGTGTGTAGTTTTTTGACTGACGTAGGAGGGGGAAAATGAACTATAATGGCAATCTTAGATGGATCTACCAACAATCCCTTCTTACACACAATATGACCTAACAACACTCTAAAAGGTGAAAAGAAAATGCACTTCTTTAGATTCAAGGCAATCTGACATTTCCTGCACTTATTCAACATTAGTCTTAAACATTCAATATGATTTTGCAACAAACTAAAAAAAGTCCAATCATCAAAATAGGCTTCCAAAAATTTATGTAAAAACTCCTTGAATGCTTCAACCACCACCCTAGAGAAGATGGTTGGTGCATTCTTCAATCCAAATGACATCACTATATACTAGTAAGATCCCCATTCTGTTGCAAATGTGGTCCTATGGCATTCCTCCTTGGCAATCCTGATCTGATGGTATCCCGAAAATCCATCGGTGAAGGAGTATACCTCTTGTCCTCCTACATTGTATAACACTTCGTCAATGAATGGTGTAGGGAATGGGTCATGAAAACATGCATCATTCAGCTTCCTGAAATCTACACAAATATTGATTTCTCCAGTCTTCTTATCCTGCACCACCATAGGGCTTATCCATTCTAACTCTTCAACAGGCTCTATGATTTGTTCTTCTAACATTCTGTCTAGTTCAATCTTCACATTCTCCTTATATTTAGGGTTCAATCTGTAAGGTATTTGTTTGACTGGCCTTGCATCTATCTTCAAGGGAATCTTCATCTCTCCCATGGGCCCTTTAATTCCCTTCATATCATTGAACTTGGTTGGAAACAAGTCCTGATACTCATGCAGTAACTCTGTGATCTTGTCAATAGTAGAAACATCCCAATAATCTCCAACATTAGCAATCTTTGGTGTTTACTCTGTTCCAATGTTGACTTTCTTGATTTTAATTGACTTTCCAATGAAAGGTAGCTCAACTCCTAGTCCTTCTATGTCTCTTTGGCCTTCTTTTTCGATGATGTTCACCTTCCTAGGATCATTGTCTTCATCAGCATTGATATTGTAACAACCTTGCAATTTTTGAAGAGGTGCAGTCCATTCGTCCTCTTCTTGTTCCAAAGGGAGGTTAGGTGCTTCCTCAAATAATTTATGTCTTACAACTGTAGGATATTGGATTTAAAATAAACAGGTAGTTACAAAGTTCTGATTCATACCTTCCCAATCAGTGGTGATGAGGCATAATTCTTTTTGAAGGTACTAATTGATAGGGGTTGTATCTAGCGTGTTAATGAATTTGTGTACCCACTGCTCTTGAAAATTTTTGTTGCAAGCTTCCTCACAACTTCACACATGGTCCTTTAGATAGCTTCAACTTGTGTATCTAACTTCGCAACCTTCTACTTGTTCTAAAAATTGCGTTGTCATCAAAGTGAGACATTGTACCCAATCTGTAATGTTGTGTTTGTGTGTCCCCCACCATCTTGTTGGAGTTGATTTCAAGGCCTCATCCAGTGCCAACAATATTTGTTGTGTTGGTACAATTTCTTCAAATTCCAGCAAGAAAGATTCTAAATTATTTAGACCATCAAAGGTGGGCAGGTTAATTACTATTGTGTCGATCTAGTGAACTTCTCTGGTCAATCTGGCACATCTCCTTGTAGATACTTTGTACATTATGTTCTGCCAGTTCTCTAGTGCTTCTTCTGAATCTAATGAACATGCATTGTCACTTTGTCATCTTAGATTTCCATCTGTTGTAGGATTAATGTAATCCTGTTGTTTGGTTGTTAGTTTGTATATGTTTTCTAGATCATATGCATGGTCTTCTTCTCTAATGGGCTCTGTGTATCTGGGACCTTTGTCAAGATCCAAAGGGGTGATAACCCTAAAGCCATCACCTTCAAACATCATTCTCCTTTTCTTTAAATCAACCACAATGGAATTATTGAAAGCCCAATCAATTCCTAACAGTGCAGGGTAGGGAAAACTATCATCAACTATTTCAATGACCTCAAAGTCCACAAATGTTCTGATCCTAGCAATGTCTGTAGGGACATGTTCCGATCTTCTAAAGGGGCTCGCATCTTGTTGATTGTCCATCCTAAGCTTGAAAGGGGAATAGATTAACTTAGGTTTTCCCATCAGTGCCCAGGTCTGCTTCATCATGACGTTGACCTCTGACCCTAAGTCGAGGACCACATAGTCTATATCATACTCTCCAATTTGAGCATTCAGGTGTATTTCCTTATTTTTCCTTCTCTTTTTAGATATTTTGTGTATTTCTCTACTCAATAAGGGCTCTACCTTCCCTAGTTCATACTGTCTAATCAATTTTTGTAGCTCTTGTACAACGCTTTCATCCTTTATCAAATTAATGCAAGTGCATAAAAATTCCAGGAGCGTACTTACCTCTTTTACTTCTCTTGGCGAAGCAGACTAATCAAAGGCCTGGGGAATTCCATATTCTTTTATTTCTGGTCGAGCCTTTGATGAAGAATATTGGTCTCTCCCGAATTATTGTCTTGCTTCCTCAAATGTTTGTTTCTCTTTCTTTGGATCAAACTCTTGTGTCTTCTCTGCAGCTTTTTTGACTCTTTCTTGTTTTGTAGTCTTCCTTGGGTCACTCTGTCTTCTCATGTAGAAGTGCCTCCTCTAGTGATAATAGTGACTCTAGGATCCAATCCGCAAGGTTCTACTATGATTAGCTTAACTTGTTGGTTTCCTCCTCGTCTTTCCTGAAGTTTGGCTAACAACACAGAACAATATTCTATGACATGTTCAAATGAGTTGCAGTAACTGCAAGTGGTGCAAAGGTTCTGGAAGTCCCTTCCCAAATGTCTTGGCTATGCATAGTTATAAAAAATGATCCGGCCTCTACCTCGACCCATACCTCCTCTTCGTCATCTTCCTTTGAATCCACCATGGGGGTTGAAGTTTCCTCTTCCCGAGGAATTATACTGCGTAGTTTTTCCTTCTTGTTGTACTTCACCTTGAATCTTGTATATGTCTCTGGACCTTTCATGCATGATATCATAGGCCCTACAATCCCTATCATCATGCCCTACTGACTTACATAACATGCAGTACAGATTTGTGGGTGTCTGAACATATTTTTGCATGTAGTAGCATTCACCGGGGTGATGTCTATTTCTACATACCACACACCAAGGCAGGGTAACTTGCTTTAAAGCAGTCAGGGCTCCAAATGCCAAATATTCATGAAATAGGGGCAGTTCTCCTTCTCATGGCCTTCTGATTTTCATCTAATACACCAAATATCTTCTCTTTTATCTTTTCCTTTGTCTTTATTCATATATTCAACCTGGAGAGATAAGCTAGTTAGCTGACTCAATATTTGACTCATGCCTGAGCTGGATTCTCCAATAGGGGTTGATTCTAACTTGATGGAAATCTCCAGTGCCTTAGCCTACGAAGCAATCTTCTATTGCATTAGAGGAATTCTGATGTGTGGTAGGAGGGAAGCAATGAACCATTCCTTATTTTTTTCGTATAGGATCTGAAAACTCAAATGCCATGTTAGGGTCTTGAACCTCTGATCAAACTCCCAAACAAGTTCAACTATTTTCTGTTTAATTTCCTTCAGTTCTGTAATGCACTGTGACTCCAACTTGGATTTTTTGAACTTTGCAATCAGCGCAGTCTTGATCTGGTTCATCGGTTTCATCTTGGCAACCCCTTGGACAAACTTCATGTACTAGCTCATTGCGCGGTCTCTCAAGGTAGTACTAAATTGAGCTCGTTTAACAACTTCGTTGGTGATATTCTCAATACTCCATACAAATTCACATAGGAACCAGTGTTGCTCAGGATCTTCAGATCCATCTCCCCTAAAGGTGGGTAACCTCATCTTGTCTGCCATAGATTTTCCTAGGTTTCTTGACTGAGTGTGCACTGAACGACTTGTACCAGTTCTCTAAGTGCTCTAATAGCTTAGGTTACTTTGGTTACTTAATGCTGCTGAAACAATAGGAGGAGTAATAGTACTTACTTCAATGATCTTCGTAGTTCTTGAAGTTTTGGTCTCTTCTCGATGAGGTTCTTTAGTCTTTTCTTCTCCTGGTCCAATGGACCCTGAATGTTCTTCACTCAGTATCTCTTCTTCCTCTCCACTATAAAACCCGTCTTCTTGTAGAATAGGTTTGTGATCTTTCTCAAACAAGTTCGCCAAAGGAACTTCTCTGAAGGTCCTTCCACTACATGTTTTTCCAACCTCTATGTCATTGTCACTGTCTAAATTCTTGAACATTAGCTTTTCAATCTAACCCACTATTGTATCTTCAAGATGTTCTTCTCATGCAATAGCATCTTGATCTTCAACTTAGGAAATTGTAAAAATCTTCCTCTAGGTCCCTTAAAGAAATATCTCTCTACTTGGATATATGACTCTACTCAGTCAATAGAAAACTCATTGATATACCCTCCGATGGTACTATCAAACCAATGATCCACTGCTCTTGACGCGACGTTATCAACTCTCTTAACCTTCTTGATCAGTGTCGATGTCCAAACCATAGGTGGCTTAGATCTGATCTCGAATTGGGTATCTGCTAATATGGCTAACCACTCGTATAGCTCCTTATGAATCCCTCCAAAGAAAATATTGTGTATATCGTTAAAGATATACCTTCCCAACCAATCTTTTATGTTATTATCGGGGTATTTATTCTAGGCTTATACGAAGTCCTTTTCTTGTTCTTCTATCCACTTCTAAATCTTTGTCTTCGATGGAAACCACCTTGACATTCCCTCAAGAAGATCCCGATCCCGACAACAGAACCATTTGTTGGCATAGGGGGAGACCCAGGGTTCAATACTCAAGAGCACACCAACAATCCCTAACTACTGGCCCTTTCGACAACACCTGTGAGGCAGATACAGTCTCAGCCGAAGTATCTATAGGGGGTTGCAGGACACAGGTGTCTACAACCAAAAGGAATGCAAAGTGGATTCAAAGCAACAACACATAACAACCTAGTATTCTTTATCTTCCTTAAACCTACTGTGCTAGTTATATCTCAACTCTAACACAATATCACAATACCAGCATATCAAATGAAATAGACTACAACATCAATCACACATAACACAAGATATACGTGGTTCACCCTCTCCCTAGGGCTATGTCCACACAACTGTGATTTATAGTATATTAGATGGAAGCATACAGTTCTATCTGCGCTCTTAGCTAGAAGATCTTCTCTCTTTTTCTCTCTTCTCTCTTTCTCCCTTCCCTGCGCACCCAGCTGTAGGGGTGATCTTCACACCCAGTTGAAGATCTTACAATACATACTTCCCTCACCACTCAATACTTCTCTCTCTTACAACAATAATCACTCATAATAATAACACACTTGGAACTCTTCTTCCCCCGCGAACCCTCTTCCCTTATCTAGGTTCTTATTTATACATTACAATGAATCACCGATAGCCTTAGGCCGAAACCTAAGTGTCAAAACCCTAGATACCAAAACCCTAGGTGTCTAAAACCCTAGGTCAAATTGACCGACATTTTTAGGGCTTCGCCAGCCTATCTTTCCTTCCTTCTCGCATGGTGCTCCAAAGCATCCAATGATGGATTTTTCTGCTTGCTGAGTTGTCCACAATTCATATTCATTTCTAATATTTCATCCTCAATATCCTCATCCAATGGCTTGCTTTCTCTCACTTCGCTCTGTCTTTTCTTCTCTTCTACTCACATCGACCCAGTATCAGTCATTGTGTCTTTCACGTAGTTCGAATTTTGCCTTTTCTCCTTTTACTCTTCGCTTACTTCCATACCCAAGGGCCAACATGGATAATCAATGGGAAGTGATCCCCTTTGGAAGACTAGAGCATGTCCATGCGGACATCGATGGAGTGAGGACATTTGCAAACTTCAAAGTGATCGAGATTGTTGATTATAGTTGTCCCTATCCTGCATTGTTGGGTATTGAATGGGATTTCAACAATTTGACTGTTATTGACCTAAAAAAGAGAAGAATGGAATTTGAAGGTGATGACCTTAGGTTCATTGCACCTCTTGATCTCGATGAAGGTCACAGATACATAGAACCTATAAGAGAAGAAGACCACGCCTATGAGCTAGAGAACGTCTATAAACTGACAGCAGGACAACAGGATTATATTAATCCTACAACAAATGGAAATCTAAGTTGGCGAAGTGAAAGTGCATGCTCGTCAGATTCAAATGAAGCATTAGAAAATTGGCAGAACATAATGTATGAAGTATCTATGTGGAGGTATGCCAGATTGACTAATGCAGTTCGTTGGATTGGCACAGAAGTAAGTAATCTTCCTACATTTGATGGCTTGAATAATTTAGAGACATTTTTATTTGAATTTGAAGGAATTGTACCAGTACAACATAGGTTGTTGGCACTAGATGAAGCCTTGAAATCAACACCCACGACATGGTGGGGAACACACAAGAAGAACATTGTGGAGTCGGTACAATGTTGCACCTGGTTGACAATGCACTTTTTAGAACAAGTTGAAGGTTGCAAAGTTCAATACATAGGTCAGAGTTGTCCTAAGCACCATGTGCGAAGTTGTGAGGAAGCATGGAGTAGAATTTATAAATAATAGTGGGTACATAAGTTCATTAACACCTTAGATACTATGCCTATTGTTGGAAATACTAAGACAATTGAGAGGGGCGGGTGAATTAGTTGTTAGTTTTATTAAACAATTTTATGCCTATTGAAATATTATTAATCTTCTCCAAGTGATCATCAATATTATGTAAGTCATGAACAACGGAA
Source organism: Picea sitchensis (assembly GCA_010110895.2). Taxonomy (NCBI): domain Eukaryota; kingdom Viridiplantae; phylum Streptophyta; class Pinopsida; order Pinales; family Pinaceae; genus Picea; species Picea sitchensis. The sequence continues at coordinate 10,723 of SNQJ01S0074872.1, forward strand.
ATAATAAAAATCAATCACACATATGATATACACAAAGACATATATTCATGAGGAAACCCATAAAGGGATAAAATCTCTTCTTCTTAGAATGATAGGCAGTATTTTAAGTTCTTTACATCATCAATCTTTGAGAACCAACTCAAAATGAGGCTACAACATATTATTTAACAAGATGCAACTTGTAGAGAGCACCAACCCTAAAGATTCTCTAGCACCCACTATAAAGAATCATATTTTCTCCTTATTATCTCCAGCACCAACTGGACAAAAGCACCTACTTCCACTTATACAAGCACCAAATTGCACACATAAAATTCTTCATTTTCCATAGCACCACCCTACCACCCTGTTTTCTAGACACAACTAGATGGAAGATACAAATCCCAATATTCAAGCACCACCTTGAAAAACAAAGGACCACAGTCCTCCCTAGCACCACCCTGCCACCCTGATTTCTAAATCTTTATTTGAATAATACCTTACAACAATACAAACATTTCAATGCTTACCACTTTTTCTCTGTACTGCTATTCTACCCTGCTTTTGTCCAGTCATGCTTGGCTCCACTTGTTGTTTCTTTCCATTTTCTCTTCCTCTGTTCTTCTCATGCTCTTAGGTTCTCATACAGTCTTTTGTTTTCACCATTTATGCTCTGTCTAGCTTATGTTCCTTAGCTCTGCATCTTTCACACTCTGTTCATGCTCTTTGCTTGATTACATACAGTTCAACTTGTTTTACTGAGAAACAACAACCTTCCTCTATCACGACATCTTTCTTTTATTCACGCTCTCATCATCTGTTACACTCTGCATCTCCAATGCTCAAGTTGGGAATCTCAAAAACACTCAGGAATTGTGATTCCAACGCTCAATAACAATGATTCAGTTAGTGTAATGGAATCATAACGGATCAAGAAACCATGAAGTGAAATAGCAACCCTTTGATCAGATTCTTTTTTATCAACGTCGTTGGATTATACACGTAGAGGCCTTTTGACTTTTCAATGCGTAACCTCTAAGGTGAATCCTGGCAGCGCTAGCTCCTTCCCCAATATTTCTATGATGTGACCTTGGGGGATGCTCTCATGTGACCACATGATTGTGGGAATGTAATGTCCCCCACCTCTTAGAGAGGTGACGAGGAGACTCAGTGGCCTGGGCACCCCCACTAGGTCATAGTCTCACACTGAAGGGGGGA
>SNQJ01S0074872.1:45148-57532 GCA_010110895.2 Picea sitchensis
CTGGAATGAGACGGTTTTGTATGGGCCCCCCTTTAAACCTCTTACCACTTATGTCTCCATTACCGCCTTCACCTCCCTCTGTCATCTATCCTCCACTTTGTCTCTCACCTCCGCCCATCACATCCTCCTTGGCAGATGGTCTCATCCAGTCTGATGTCGTAGCCTTACATCTACCCCCACATCATCACCCCATGCCATTTCACACATGTACCTCCCTATTCCACACCACTTCCACTTGTGTCTCGTTCCTTTCTCCCTCACCAGTCACATTTTGGCCACCTCATCACCTTCCCGTGACACATCACCTTGTCATCTGATGACCTAGCCTTTGTGTTTCCATCCACATGGCCTCCCCTCATCTCATTCCCACACCATGCATGTTAAAACATCGTTGCCTATCCACCCCCCATTCACCATCTTATGTCATGTGCAATATGTTATCTTCGCCCCCATCATATCCTCATCCATGACCATAGACTGGGTGTCCTCGTAGCAGTTCAGTGAAGAAGCAGCAACCAAGGAGAGGCCGCCACGTCACTCAAGTGTATATTTGACCAGGGGCCTCTCAGATCCTGATGAATCAGTTAATGCAAATGTGGAAGGTGGGTGAGACATCGTCTCCTTCCATAAATAGAGTCCAAAACAGGACAAAGCACAGAGGTGACTGTCAGTCCTTTCTGACAAAGATTGCGTCCGACAGAAGACTGCATGGGCAATCTGCCCAACATCTGCATGTGTAGCCTGAAAAGAGAAGTTGAGCAACGTAATGCCTTGAATGTATGACTTGATCGCATCTCAGACAGTTGAAGCCAATCTGAGTATATGTAGGAATGTTTTCCATTTTTGTGGGTATCGATGGTAGAACTAAGCTCCCAATTGTAAAGTTTTGATGAAGCACCAGTTTTCCTAGTGATGCATTTGTATTTGAGACTTCCTGTTGAATAAAAGTCAGCTTATTTCCATCTCTGTAAGCTCTGTGTTAAAACACTCAGAATTGGAGGATCCAGTCGAGGGTTGCAATATTATAGAATGATGTATGTTTTGATCATTGCATGTTTGCACCAGTTTTAACTAGTTTCCTGTGTTGTTTTCTCCCTCTCACACTGAATAGCTTGGAATTGGAGGATCCCGTCAAGTTATTGCAATAGTCCTAGGATGATCACAAATGGAAGATCCAGTCGAGCCATCCCTATAGTCGTTGTAACTGTGTCGTTTAGGCACATTTGTTTTTTTTTTCTTCTCCAAGCTATTGGAAGGCCTAGAGCCCATAGTAGTCTTGTTCATATTTCTCACCAAGTCTTCCCCCTACTCATTTTAAACTCAACTAACCGACTGAAGTTAGATCAAGACCTCATTCATTCATGCATGGCCTAGTCTAGGATTCTGAGTTAAAGAAATATTGTTATGAGTTTGCTTCCATTCAGTCACCCGTTATAAACAATCCTGACATATAAACTGATGGGTATTAGGTTTAATCCTGCTGCAATCCAGGAGTGACTTCTGGTGCTAACATTTTTGGCGCCGTTGTTGAGGACGAAGTTGAATATTTTCCTCGGGATTGAATGACATTGAGCCTTTCATTTTGAAGGTGCATCAGGAATCAGAGCCCTACAAGATTGTTACTATACACATGGCGACTCCATTGTGATGACTCCACTAGGGAGAACCTATTGTTTTAGTTGTGGCTTCCAAGGGTAGGCATACAAGGTCTGCCCCTCATTTTCCCTTGAAAACACCTGAAGTAGATCCAAAGAAGCTTATCAGAAAGGGAAAGGCCCTCAGAGAAGGATCTTCTATTGTTGAACTAGGTATTTATGATAGTTCTCATTACCCTTTTTAGAGACTCCAACTTTTGATTCTTAGTTTCCTACCAGACCTCTCATTGGAGTATCTTGTTTGTTATATTTTGGGAGTGTTCTGATTGATTTTTTGCCTTCTGGTCTTAGATTGGAAGGAGAGATCTTTGTCACTCCTATTTCCCCTAACATAGCAGCCTGGTCTATACCTAGAAATACAGAAGACTTTCCTACTCCAGGTTTTGCAACCCCTCCTCCTATTACTATTCCTACTACTATACCCACAACAACCTCTGCTCCTTTGAGCCCTATATCTTTTTCTCTAAATCCTCCAATGTTTCCCCTTCCACCTAGAAGCTCAGTTCTGGTCTCCCCTGTTCGAGCGCCTTCCCCTCCTAGTTCTCATCCACCAAACATTCCTATGCCAGGAGAAAACCCCCCCATGACCAATATGGAGGCCATAATAGCTGCTAGATATGATCCCCTTGTGTTTCCCCAGCCTCTCAATGCCCTTCCAGTAGATGGATACCTTGAGAAGTTTCCCAAGTTTACAGGCGAGGGAGACATAACTATAGAAGAACACCTTGAAGCCTTTTACAGTTTTACAGATCATCATGTCATCATGCATGCAGATGTATGGATGAGGATTTTTGTGCATAGCCTTGAAGGTGAGGCTAGGAAGTGGTTTAGGGCCCTGCCTTCTGGATCTATCGATGGGATAGAGGCTTTGGATAATACCTTCTTGATATAGTGGGGAGATAATAAAGACTTCATGTATTACATGACAGAGTTTGGGTCTTTGAAGAGAAACAAAGGAGAGTCTATCTCCGATTTCTCCAAGAGGTTCACTAATATGTATCGTAAGATCCCTACTGATATAAGGCCCTCATAAGCTTCAAATAAAATAACTTATGACAATGCTTTTGACCCTAATTTCTACCTCTTGTTCAGGGAAAGACGAGCCACTTCCCTGACTCACATGCAGGATGTGGCTGTAGAAGTTGATTCGAATATATTGGTTATTGATCGAATTAGAAATAAATCCGATAAAGACATACCTAGAAGGAGATCTGAAGCCTCCACATCTAGTTCCTTTTCCCTTCCTCCTCAGATGGATGAAGTGACTAAGGTATTAAAATCACTTTCGGCTAGGATGGAAAGGTTGGAGTTAGAAGGGAAGCCCATGTATAGAAATCCCCAAAATACTGATAATAGAGGCTTTAGGAGGCCCAAAAATAATGCTCCCCAAATTATGCCAAGGTAATAAAGAAGCAGAGATAGGGATGATCAAAGGATTCAAGACCCTCTCCAAAATAACTTGGTTGGTGATGGGGAAAGGGAAGAAGAAGAATTAGACCCTAAAATTCATTATATTTAAGACACCTCCCCTTTTCCCCATTTGACCCAATCTTCATATGAAGAATCCCTTATGAACAGTCAAATAAATGAACTAAGTAAGGGGAAGAAATCCAAAGAAAACAATCCTAACAGATATAATCTCAGGTCAAATAACACAGAAGGGAATTCTGATATCCTTGATCATCCTCTCTTAGCAAAAAGGCCTACTAAGCCTGTAGCGATCACTACCAAGGAAAAGAAAACTTAGAATATTTTTCCAACAGCCAAAGAACTTGTCCCCGAAGTGAGGGAAATTCCTAAGCCTCCTTTCTCCTTAAGGTTGGAGCATGAAATTCAGAAAATTAGAATTCTTGTGCCCCTTTCAGAGCTAGTCAAATATGAAGGTTTCAAAAGGTCCCTCTCCAAACTACTGTTGTCTGATCCACCTCATTTTTCCATGGACTCAGTAAATGTCCAAGATGAAAAGACAACAGTCATCCTAGGCCCCATGGTAGAAGAGAGAGATGATTCATCACCTCCCTTCTACACATCCCTGAACATACATGATAAGGTGTTGCATAACTGCCTGATGGATTCAGGGGCTTCCCATAACCTCATGCCCGAAAAAATCATGGAAGAATTGGGACTGGATGTAACAAATGCCTATCATCATTTGTAATCTTTTGATTCAAGGAAGGTGCAATGCCTTGGAGTCATCAAAGACCTGGTGGTGTCCCTATTTCAGCTGCCCATGAAGAGTGTGGTCATGGACATTGTGGTAGCTAATGCTCCTCCCAAGTTTGGCATGCTATTGTCAAGATCTTGGATTAAAAATCTTGGAGGAACATTATAGATGGACCTAACATATGCCACCATCCCAGTATTTGGAGGGGAGAATGGAAGACTAACAAAGAATCTCAGTTGGCCTACATCGTTAGTGATGAGGCAGATACCACTAATCATCCCATCTTTTTCCTTGACATTGATTTGGGATCCAGCCTGATGCATCTCACCAACACCCCTGAGCCTCCCCTTCAAATCAGAGAGCATCCAATTTCTTTTCACGAAGAACGTCCCCCAACTACATCTGTGTGGAAAATGTTCTTTAATGGAGCTTCTTCTAAAGATGGAGTAGGTGATGGAATAATTGTAGTGTCCCCTGCTCAATAAAACACATCTCTGTGATACAAATTAGAGTTTGAAGTTACCAACAATGTGGAAGAGTATGAAGCTCTTATTTTGGGCTTGAGAGCTGCAAAGGACATGGGAATCAAAGAAATATCTATTTTTGGGGATGCCGAGTTGGTTGTAAAACAAGTCAGAAATATTTACCAAGCCAAGCATCCGAGCCTTAGATCTTATAGGAATTAAGTGTGGGATTTAATTGATAGCTTTTTTCTAGCCTTGAACATTGCATTCATACCCAGAGAGGGGAATATAGTGGTTGATTATTTAGCTATTTCAGCAAGTAATTTTAGAGTCCCTCTGCCACCCAAGCTCAGATATGATATAGAGGTGAAATACAAACCCTCTATACCAGACAATGTTAAACATTGGAAGGTATTTGAGGATGATCTTGAGATCAAAAGGTTCCTGGAGATAGTAGAGGAGTTTTCAGCATTGCACATTGATCAAGACCCTGCTCCTGAAGCAAATCCTCTTGTTGATGTCCTTCTAAAGAAGATTGTTGATCATCATATTGTTCAATTACCTAGAAATCATATCCCCAAAGGACTGGCTCCTTTGGAAATATTATTTGACAACAATGATGTGGTAGTAAAGGGTAAAGTCTCAAATGATAATGATGATACAACTGAGTGAAACATTGGCACAGAGGAGGAGCCAAAGTATATCAAATTGTCAAGTGGCCTGAAAAAGGAGCAGAGGAATGAATATATTGAGCTATTGAAGGGATTTGTTGATGTGTTCGCTTGGACATATGAAGACCTCAAGACATATGACACAGCTGTCATTGAGCACAAGATCCCATTGAAAGAGGAGACCAAGCCATTCAGGTAGAATCTAAGACATATTAATCCTATGTCGCTGCCTGTCATGGAGAAAGAAGTAAAGAAGTTGTTGGATTCCCAGATCATTGTCCCTTTGAGATATTTTGAATGGGTGGGAAATTTGGTCCCAGTGAGAAAGAAAAGTAGGGAAATCAAACTCTGTGTCGATTTCAGAAATCTAAATAGGAGTTCAAAGAAAGACCATTACCCTTTACCAAAGATGTAACATATATTGCAAAGGTTAAGATGAGCCTCCAGGATTTCCATGATTGATGGCTTCTCTGGATACAAGCAAATATCAGTCCTACCTGAGGATAGGGAAAAAATAGTCTTTACCAGTCCTTGGGGCACATTTATGTATGCCAAAATGCCCTTTGGATTGATGAATGCAGGGGCAACGTTTCAGCGAGCCATGGATATAGCCTTCATTGTTGAGAAAGATCAATTTGTAGTCATTTACCTGGATGACATCACAGTATTCTCCAAATCTTATAAAGAGCATTGTTGTCATTTGAGGAAGGTTTTCTTGAAATGCAGAAAGTTTGGTCTCTCCCTCAATCCCAAGAAGTCTCTATTTGCTATGAAGGAGGGAAAATTGCTAGGTCACATAGTATCAGCTGAGGGAGTCAGGATTGATCCCAACAGGGTGGAGGCCACATACCTTGTCACTTCCTAGGTCTAGAAAAGAAGAAGTCCAAGTTTTCCTAGGAAAGATCAACTTTTTGAGGAGGTTTGTCTCAAATTTTGCTGAGTTGGTAAAGCATATCACAACCATGCTCAGAAATGGAAATGAAGTGAAATGGACTGTTGAACCCATGGAATCCTTTGACCAAATAAAACAATCATTGATTGAGGCACCTATACTTATCCATCTTGATTACTCAAAGGATTTCCTTATCTTCTCATTTGCTTCATTTGACACTGTAGCAGTTATTTTGTTGCAGAAGAATGCTAAGGGTTGGAGCAGTCTATTTCCTTCTTCAGTAAGGTGTTAAGGGATGTTGAGATGAGGTATGAAATCATGGAGAAACAAGCCTATGCCTTAGTAAAAGCTCTCAAAGCATTCAAATTCTATGTCCTACACTCAAAGGTCATTACATATGTTCCTTCATCTTCTGTGAAGGACATTCTTATCCATCCTGACATAGACGAGAGGTGGAGCAAGTGGATTGCCAAAATCCTTGAGTTTGATCTTGAAATAAAACCCACTAAGATCATTAAAGGCTAAGGTTTAGCTAAGATCCTAGCTGAATCCAACTGTAAGGCTTTGGGGGTAAATTTCATCCACACTTGTTTAGAAAATCAGTAGGTCGGGTTATCCAATACAAGCTCTTAGAAAATTCCTCTCTTGGCATAATGCACCTGGTATGGAAACATTATATATTTTCTACAAGAGTTAAGACCCCTGATGGAATGGGAAAAAGAAAGGCAAGATATTTAAAGCTCAAGGCAATAAGATATTGCCTTATTGACCAGGTCTTATATTGGAAAGACCCTCTGGGAGTGCTTCTCAGATGTCTCAACCCACAGGAGATCCAAAGAGTCATGTTTTATTTCCATAGAAGCCTATGTGGGGGACATCACTTCTGGAAGACCATGGCCTACAAAATTCTCAGGGTTGGTTACTACTGGCCCACCTTATTCGCTGATGTATGCAGAGAAGTCAGAGCATGCATCAAATGTCAAAAATTCTCCAGGAAGAAACACCTCAAATCCTTGCTATTAAAGTCTATAGCAGCTTCAGGACCCTTTCAACAATGGGGGTTGGACTTCATTGGAGAAATACATCCTGCCTCCAGTGGACAACATAGGTGGATCGTGACTGCCACTGATTACTTCACCAAGTGGATAGAATCTATCCCTACCAGGAATGCTTCTCATAAGGAAATCATTGGATTTATCAAAGACATCATCACAAGGTTTGGATGTCTCAACAGAATTGTCACTGATAACGCTGCATCTTTCAATTTTGAGCCTCTAGTCAAGTTCTGTGAGCAGTTTGGAATTTCACTAATTCACTCCACTCCCTATTACCCTCAAGGCAATGGACTGGCAGAGTCTTCCAACAAAATATTAATCAAGCTCATTAAAATATTGTTAGAAGAAATTAATAAATCCTGGGATTCAAAGCTCAAATTCGTTGTGTGGGTTGATCAAGTGATAGCCAAGAGGTCCCTGGGAACATCCCATTTTCAACTTGTTTATGGGAAAGAAGTTGTATTTCCCACCCAAATGGCTCTGCCTGTAGCAAAATTATTTCAAGAGTATGAAGGAGAGCCAGACAACATGGTCAGAAGAATTCATTAGCTGGTGGAAGTGCAGCAAACAAGAGAGAAGGTAATGGATAGAGTTCACAATCAACAGCAGAAGATCAAGCAGGCCTTTGACAGAAAGGTAGGGAAAGAGGGATTCAAGCTAGGAGATATGGTGCTTAAGTGGGATGCACCTAGGAAGGATAGAGGAAAACAAAAAAAGTTTGAAACCCTCTGGATTGGGCCCTTCAAAATATCTGAAGTATTTTCAAACAACACCTACAGGTTGCAGGATTTGGAGGGTAGAGAATTCTTTAATGACCCAGTGAATGGGCATTTCCTTAAGAAATATTGTGTTTGAGACATAAGTGGCTCTTTGATTTATTTTAAATATTGTTTTCCTATTTTGTATCGTCTTAATAAATGACTCCATAGCCCAACAGCAAGGAACTGAAGCTGCAGAAGAGTTCTAGGCAACTCGCAGGGAGCGTGCCATCCCCCATGGAGCCTAATGTTATCACATAAACATGTAGGGGATTTTTTCCCTAAGAAGTGATCCCCTTTGGCAAAAGGATGGCAAGAAGTCAGTTAAAAAACCCAATTATCCTAAGCATGGGGCACAAAATGCACATTGTGCTAAGCAGCAGCCAAATCTGGGAAGCCAGAATCTACACACCTAGATCTATGGCTGAGGATGGATTCTTGACCCCCATTTCCTTTCTTCCTTTAATAGGGGAAGGGGTCCAGAATTGGAGCACACAATTCTGAATGACCGGGATTGAAGTGCCTAGATCTACGACTGAGGATTGATTCCAGACCCCCCTTTCCTTTATGCCTTTAATAGGGGGGGGTCCAGAATGAGGCAGTTTTGTATGGGCCCCCATTTAAACCTCTTACCACTTATGCCTCCGTTACTGCCTTCACCTCCTTCTGCCATCTGTTCTCCACTCCGTCTCTCACCTCTTCCCATCCCATCCTCCCTAGAAGATGGTCTCATCCCTTCCTCTACCTCAGCCTTACATCTGCCCCCACATCATCTCCCCATGCCACTACACAAATGTACCTCCCTGTTCCACACCACTTCCACTGATGTATGGTCCCCTGCTCCCTCACCAGTTGTATTCTGGTCGACTTGTCACGTTCCTGTGACACATGACCTTGTCATCTGATGTCCTAGCCTCTGTGTTTCCATCCACATGGCCTCCCCTCATCTCATTCCCACACCATTCATGTTAAAGCATTGTTGTCTATCCATTGCCCATTCACCATCTTATGTCATGTGCCCTGTGTTATCTTCACCCTCGTCAGATCCTCATCCACAATCATAGACTGGGCCTCCTCGCAACAATTCAGTGAAGAAGTAGCAACCAAGGAGAGGCTTTCATGTCGTTCAAGTGCAGAGTTGACCAGGGGCCTCTCAGATCCCGATGAATCAGTTAATGAAAATGTGGAAGGTGGGTGTAATATCCCTTGATCGAACCCAATTGTAAATGTAATGTAAGTGTACTGAAGTTGGTGAGTTTTTTTGACATCATTTTGTAATGCACCTTTCACGGCATAGTTTGCACAAGTAATGCGTAGTAAAATGAAGTAGTGTGCACATAACCAAATACTGTGTGTAGTAACTAAAGTGCGTGCAGTATGGGGGTCAACGAACCTCATGTATATGATATGTATTATACGTTGGTGAGCCAGTTATGATAAGATGGGATGCTTATGTTTTTGAATTAGTCCAGTGCTCTTAGATGTTAAAGGCTAGTGAAGCTACTTTGTATATGTCTCATGATTAATATAAAATACATCACTGCGTGCATATCGACCACGATAAAAAATATGGGGGACTAAACTTCACCAGTTAGAGAAAGGGAAAGCCAAAAAGGAATATTATATTAATATTTCTTAAAACATAAAGTATGGATAATTATTTTATCCTAAGTTCTAAAGTTGGGGACAAGTGGACCAAAGTAGCTTCCAACATGACAAGTGTCAAGTTGGGGACATGCATACATATTGTGGGGACTTATCTCTTTGGACACTTCACTATCATTTGGACGAACATCATTATGGGAATTCTCACAATCATTATTACGAGGATCTCGCCTATGATTCCTTCCATCATTTAGTCATCAAATCGATGATTTCATGACCATTTTTACTCACGCAGTCAGTTATCCTTCATACATTCATTCACTCTATCTGAGCCTGTTTCCATAACCATTTCCTATTGGTATACCTGGTTAGCTTGGGAGCGAGATTGAAGAAGCGGGTTGTTAGGCCCGTGGGAAATTAAAGAGGCAGTTTGTCAGGCCTGTGAGCAATTATATGAGTGAGAGAATTGTTGGGGAATTGATTCTTGAAGGTGATAAACTATAGCTACAGTTCTCTGAGACTTCCAAACCGGCCTGTTGCGGAAATCCTAGAAGGGAAGTGGGGCAGTCGAGGGAATTTTGAGCAGAGAAGGGGAACACTTCCTTGGCTGGGATAGGCATGTGGGGAATGGGAGATTGTAGGCTATTAGTTGAGTGATCACCTGAGACAGAGTCTTTCCTGTTGTCCATGAGCCTTTAGCCTGGCTAGGAATCCCTTTACCTGGGTGGAGTTTAGTCCCATCTCGGGGGTGACTCACTGTTGAGAGTGATGAACATTGTAGTCTAAGTTTGGGAGGTTCATGGATAGTCTATACGTAGTTGGTGACAATATTTGCAAGATAAGTACCAATCGTGTGATAAATTTACTTGTTGCATTGTTATTTATGTGCTTATGTTACAGTTTATCATATGTGTGACTATAATTGTCTATATGTTTATGGGTATTTCCCTGTATATGTTGCATGTCTGTATTTACTTTTATTTCAGTATGAAAATGTATAGTTACAGAATGTGATTGTTTGTGTACATTTATAAGTAAATATTTTGCAAGAGTGTTGTATGTATATGTTATAATTCCATGCAGTTTGAAGAGAAAACTTATGTGGCATAGCTCAGTTGAATATTGGGTATGTTACAATATGTTCCGCAGTGAGAGAATGAAAGTGTTCCCTCTTGTAGCCTGGCCTTTGTAGGCTGGGAATGTTACAAAGATGGTTCCAGAGCTAAGTAAAGAGTCAAAGGAGTGGCATGCTCGACCGGTGTGAGGTTGGGGGTGTTACAGTATCGTATCAGAGCCTTAGTTCCAACATTGAGCCTGGATGGGCCGGAAAGGTTCAGTCGAAGCAAATATTCACAAGATATTAATTTCGAAGTGGCCAAATTTTCAGGTCACAAAGTGTCCAAGGAAAATTTTGGCACCGCGCAGAAAACATTAGGGTGCAGGTGTGCACGGTAAATTGTGGCGCTGCGTGGAAGAGTATTGTGCGCAGATGCATGCGCTGAATTTAGAATTGTGCGGTGAGCACACACATAGTAATGTGCATGTGGTGTGCATGACATTGCAAAACATGGATGATTTGGTTGGTGCACGCATAATATGAGTATAAGTTATCTCGTGATAGTGTAGTCAATGGTGCACACAGATTATTGTGCACGGTGAGGCATATTGAACTTTGGCATGGTGCAATGCATATGGTGAAATGCATGTGGAATATCAGTGTGCGATACCAAAACTGTGTGCAGTGGATATTGGCGCACAATGCAAAAGTAGTGCGTGCAATTTATTGGTGTGACGAAGAAGAAATCCATAGGGAATATAGGTCCACAAAAGTACGATTTACCTTGTAGTGTTAATGTGCACGATAAATATGGGTGTACAGGTTAAATTTTTGTGTGCGCAAAGTCATTTGGAAGGCAATGAGTCTGAGTTAATATAAAATTGCATGATATTAGAGGAAAAAGAAACAGACAACTGCATCAGAACATTATTTAAAATGAATTCAGAGTTGGTTGTGAAGAAATAAATATAATCTAAATTGTTAAGCTGGGAGCATCTCAGAAATGAATTCTGATCTTTATATTCCTCTGATTCAGACAGATGGAAGTAAAATATAATCTTAAAAGAAAATCATACTATGAAAGAAAACAAGACTCATAACACCACCAGTTAGAATCTTGTAATAAACAGTCCAAAGTCCACTTTTGCAATTATACAATCATATTAATCCCAAAATTACAAAAAAAAGGGAATGATAACAGTTATCATATTGTAAGAGGACCATTTAAAAACAAGCCTATCATCTTTGGAGTCCCTTACCTCTGCTACCCCCCTATTCCAAAATTCACTGAAATATACCTAATTTTACTTGAGGAATCATTTCATCTTAGCGATCTCCTCCTTTAAAGAATCTAACCAGACCAGTTGATTCTCTCCAACACTTTCGGACGTTTCAGCTGTGGTTTCCTTCTTCTACCACTTGCTCCTTTTCTTCTTAGTAGCCATCTTGTTGATGAATAAATCCTTCATAGTGGGATTCAGCCTGACTTGAACTGCGACCCTATAGTCGACTTTGTGTGGAATTTAGTCGCTAGAATGTGAGCAAGTACCCTTTCCTCCTTATTCGCAAGAAAGTCTATCATGTTACCTGAATAACCAGTCTCACTGTATTTAGCCTTGTCCATGTACCTCAGTTTGTGGATACCGAAACTCTTTTACAGAGAGCAGAAAGTTGAGAAATTTGGAGATTACTCTGTTTATGGATAAACTGATGTCTCCATACTTGAGGATTGGTAGTGTAATGACCCTTTTCTTATTAATATGAATAATTTCATAAATAATCCTAAAAATTAGCTAAATTATAATTAAATATTATATAACCTTAATTAATTATATGTTATTAATTGATTATTTTGATTATGATTAGCTGAAGTATGATTAACTCTTTAATTAAGGGTTAATGAATGATTAATTATTAAGGGAGTCATTAATTGATTAAGTATTAAATTAATGGTTAGTGATTAATTGATTATTAATTAAGTAATTGATTAATTATGTATTAAACAAATGGGGGAAAATAAAATATAAGGTTAAATGGGGTTACGTATCCCATAAGGGATAACG
>SNQJ01S0074872.1:58112-73774 GCA_010110895.2 Picea sitchensis
AATATGCTAGAGTAAGCGAATTTTGAGTAAATTTAAAATTTACTGTTCCGTTTTAATTCAATGGTAGTTTAAATTAAATGTCGGTCACTACAGGTAGTTATAGAATCCCAATTATGAAGCACATACATGCTACGTACAAGTGCATTGGGTTGCCATGCTTGGATAATCCATTTCAAATGACTACCTTTTGAGTTTATTATATGGCAACGTTCAGATGACATCGTGCACTGTGAAGTACTAAATGAGTGAAATAGGGTGATCTGACTAGCCGTCGCCCATTCCACAAGTGGTGGTTTGACATTTTGAATCACATGATATCGCGTCTTGGCGAAAGTGGTTTCGACAAATCACCTTTTGCCCAAATGTATCTCTGAAGGCATTGTGCATCTATGTTCTCAAGACTTGGGTCTTATCTAGAATTGTCATAGCGATAACACCAGGAAATCAGGAGAGATAATTATGATGTATATATATTGAACCAAAATGGTTCATATTTTTCATGAATTGTTGAATTGTTAACCTGATAAGTTTGGATGGTTGCACGTTTTGCAGAATTAACAAAAACTAGATCATATCAGATCAGTACATAGTCCATAGGAATGGAAGAGGCACAGGATAATCACAGTCAACCAAATGAGAGAAAAGGGATGGATGTCCATTTGGGCATTGAAGGAACAAACTCCAATGGACATGGAGAATAAAGGAATGAAAACATGAATATGGAAGAGACCATTAAAAATTTGCAGAAGGATGTCCAAATCCATAAGGCTGATAATGAAAGTCTTATGAGAGCCAAGGAGCAGTAGCATGACTTCAACATGAATTTATTGGAGGGCTTGAACAGAATAGAAAATAAATTGGTTAAGGAGAGTGGCTCAAGCAAATCTGTAAGTCACAAGCCTTCGGATGAGAAAAGAAAAGCAAGAAGTTTTAGCAAGCACCACCATCATTCCCCAAGGCATTCCAATAAGAGAATAGGTGGCATATCAAGTCCATCCCCTATCAGAAGGCATAAGAGGTCTGGAGTGGATGGGCTACGTGGAGAAATGAACAAATGGTGAGCACAAGAAGGATGAAGATGCATAAACATGGTTGATGGGCATGAGAAAGTATTTTCAATTGCATAATTAATCTTCTCATGCAGAGGGTAGAATTACTATCTATCAACTCAAGGGAAAGGCCTCCATGTGGTGGGATCATCTTGTGCAGGTGCAGCGCATTAAAGAGAAAAGTGTCACTTGGAGGGAATTCAAGAAGTATTTTGAGAAGAAATACTTGACTAAGATATACTATGACAAGAAAATGAAAGAGTTATTTGAACTCAAGCTTGGAAGTATGACCATAGATGAATATGAGAGAAGGTTTCTAGAACTGTTGAAGTATGTCTCATTCATCAAGGATGAGACAATCAAAATTCAAAGGTATTTGAGTAGATTTCCATCATTCATCAGTGACAAAATACAGTATGATGAACCCAAGACATGGGACGAGACCATAAAGCGAGCTAAATGACTATATGATCAGAAAAAAGCAAGGCCAACTTTCCAAAAGGCTTAGGAAGACAAAAAAAAATTCAATATGGATCAGAGGAAGAAGGGAGCTAAGCCACCATTCTTCATAAATAATCCACAGGGACAACAAATTCCTAAAGAACCCAGAATGATTGACATAGGGAGTCAAGGGCCAAGACAACCACCTATTCAATGTTGGGTTGTAAAGGAGATCATAGGAAGTGAAAAAGGAAGGGTTGTTCACAATGTGCAGCAAGCTAAAATAGTGGAGGACATAGGCATATATGTGCCAAGGATCTATGCAACTCTGGACAACAAGCAATCAGAGTATCAGTCGCACATTATTGAAGTGGAAGGTATGATTAACAACCAAACCATTGCTATTTTAATTGATTCAGGAGCTAGTCATGGTTATATAGACCCAAAGATGGTGGAAAGTTTTCAATTACCAAGGAACAAGCATGGGAAATCCTGGTTGGTGCAGCTGGCTACAGGAGTCAAAAGAAAAGTTAATGAGATGGTTAAGTCATGCCTCATGGACATGAATGGACTGAACACCAAGGAAGATTTGAACATTTTTCCTTTAGGTTCCTATGACTGTGTAATTGAGATGGATTGGTTGGACCAACATCATGCTCTCCTGGAATGTCATAACAAATCATTTACTTGCTTGGATGAGGAAGGGAAACTAATGAAAGTGTAGGGAATTCCCATAACAGTATCCATTAGAGAAATTCCATCATTCCAGCTGAAGAAATGTTACAGAAAAGGATGTCAAATATTTGCAGCTCATATAGAAGAGACACCTAAAGATAAGAAGCCAAATTTGGAATATTATGCAGTCCTGAAAGAATTTGAAGATGTGTTCAAGGAAGTACCAGGACTACCCCCAAAAATAGACATTGATTTCTCTATAAATCTAATGCCTAGAGAAGCGCCAGTGTCAAAGACTCCTTACAGAATGAGTACACCATAATTGAAGGAGTTGTAAATGCAGCTTGAAGAACTTCTGAAGAAAGGGTATATACACCCAAGTGTGTCACCTTGGGGTGCCCCAGTCTTGTTTTTGAAAAATAAAGATGGAACATTTATATTGTGCATTGACTTCAAACATTTGAATAAAGTGACTGTTAAGAACAAGTATCCTCTGCCAAGGATTGATGATCTCTTTGATCAATTGAAGGATGCAAAGATATTTTCAAAGATAGATCTCACATCAGGATACCATCAGGTAAGGATTAAAGAATAAGATATCAGCAAGACTGCCTTTAGGATAAGGTATGGTCATTATGAGTTCACAGTGGTTCCATTTGGGTTGTCAAATGCACCATCTGTTTTCATGTGCTTAATGAATGGTGTTTTCTGAGAATATTTAGACAAGTTTATCATTGTCTTTTTGGATGACATTCTTATATATTCTAAGTCAAAGGAGGAGTATGAACATCATTTGAGGATGGTGTTGCAATTATTAAGGGAGCATCAGTTGTATTCCAAATTGAGAAAGTGTTCATTTTATCATAAACAAATTCATTATTTGGGGAATATCATTTGAAAGGATGGGATATCAGTGGATCCTGAGAATATAGAAGCCATTAGAGAATGGTCAGCGCTGAAGAATGTGACAGAGGTTAGATCATTCATGGGTCTTGCAGGCTACTACAGAAGATTTATTGAAGGATTCTCAAAGATTGCACACCTAATCACTTCCTTGCAAAGAAAGGGGGTGAAGTTTCAGTGGACACTAGTTTGTGAAAAAAGTTTCCAACACTTGAAACAATTTTTGACAAGTGCTCCAATATTAAGCATTGCAGACCCAAATGAAGACTTCATTGCATGCACAGATGCATGTAATAAAGGACTTGGTGGATTCCTCAGTCAAAATGGGTTTGTAATATGTTATGAATCAAGGAAGTTGAAGGAGCATGAAATAAACTATGCCACTATGATTTGGAGTTGGCAGCCATAGTATGTGCCTTGAGGAAATGGAGACACTACCTCATGGGAAAAAGGTTCAGGCTAAGAACAGACCAAAATGGTCTGAAATGATTATTTGATCAACCAAATCTAAATGCTAGGAAAAGAAGATGGTTAGAATTTGTAAGCGAATATGACTTTGATATACATCATATCAAGGGGAAAGAGAATAAAGTGGTTGATGCACTCAGTAGGAGGGTGCATGAACTACATTCTACAACCATTAGCATGTATCAGAATGATATTAAAAGAAAAATTATGGAGGCTGCAAATGCAGATCTGTAATACAAAGAATTGGTAGCAAAGCTACAGCAGGGTAAGATACCACAAAAGGTGGATAATTATAATTTGGGAATAGATGGAATAATGTTGCACAAGAACAGAATTGTTGTTCCAAATGTCGAGGAATTCAAACGTATGATTTTGCATGAAATTCATAATGTCCCTTATGCAGGGCACCCTGGATATCAGAAAACTGTGGTAGCAATCAAGAGCCATTACTTTTGGCTAGGTATGAAGAAAGAGATCGATGAATACATCGCTAGATGTATGGAATGCCAGAAAGTTAAAGATGAGCATAGGCACCCAGCAGGGTTTTTGAAACCTTTTCCCATTCCTGAATGGAAGTGGGAAGTGGTGACAATGGATTTTATTACAGGATTGCCCAGAACAAGCAAGCTGCATGATTCGATCATGGTAATGGTGGAGAAGCTTACAAAATCTGGCCATTTTATTCCAATGAAAACTACTCACAAGGCAACAGATGTTGATATTTTCATGAAGGAAGTGGCACGATTTCACGGAATTCCTAAAACAATTGTTTCTGATAGAGACTCGAAATTCACCTCGAATTTCTGGAAAGGATTGTTCAAAGGATTCAGAACGAATCTGAACTTTAGTACATCTTATCATCTTGAATCTGATGGACAGACAGAGAGGGTTAACAAAGTGATAGAAGACATAATGATAATGTATGTGATGGACAAACCATCAAAATGGGAAGACTACCTGTATTTGGTATAATTCGCTTACAACAATGGGTATCAGGCTTCATTGAAGATGAGCCCATTTGAGGCACTTTACAGCAAAAAGTGAAATACTCCAGTGATATGGGATAATCCAGTCGATAGGACAGTAGTTGGGCCATAGTTGCTCAAGGAGATGGAGGACCAAATGATAAAAATTAAGCAAAATTTAAAATTTTCCCAAGACAGGAAGAAAAGTTATGTCGATAAGAATAGAACCCACAGAGAGTTCAAAGTGGGTGATCATGTTTTCCTAAAGGTGAAAGATAACAGGAGTTCCCTGAAGTTGGGAAGTTGCACCAAGTTGGCAACCAGATTTTGTGGGCCATTTGAAATCCTAGAAAGGATTGTCCCAGTTGCTTGTATGATTGCATTTCCTACATCTATGTATATTCATAATGTATTCCATGTATCATTGCTAAAGAAATATATACCTGATGTTAATCATGTTATTGATTGGAATGTGATTTAGGTGGAGCAAGAAGGTGCTTTTTAAGTGCATCTAGTGCGCATTATGGACTGGAAAATCAAGTAGCTTCAGAATCGAGCCATAGGGATTATAAAGGTCCAATGGACCTGCTATGGTCCTGAGGACGCTAATTGGGAGAATGATGATGCAATGCAGACAGAATACCCTCATATTTTTTGAGGATTTTTGAAACATTTGTTGTATATGGGTATATGATGCACTAAGTCCAATGCATAAATAATAGGAGGGGATTGTAATAATCCTCAGCCGAACCCAATTGTAAATGTAATGTAAGTGTACTTAAGATGGTGAGATGTTTTGACATCATTTTGTAATACACCTTTCATGGCATAGTGCGCGCGAGTACTGCGCAGTAAAATGAAGTAGTGTGCACATAAACGGATACCGCACGCAGTAACTAAAGTGCGCGCAGTATGGGGGTCAACAAACCTCATGTATATGATATGTATTATAGGCTGGTGAGCCAGTTATGATAAGCTGGGAATCTTATGTTTTGGAATTAGGCCAGTCCGCCTAGATGTTAAAGGCCAATGCGCCTACTTTGTATATGTCTCATGATTAATATAAAATACATCGTTGTGCACAGGCCAACCACGATAAAAGAGATGGGGGACTAAACTTCACCAGTTAGGGAAAGGGAAAGCCAAAAAGGAATATTATATTAATATTTATTAAAACATAAAGTATGGATAATTATTTTATCTTAAGTTATAAATTTGGGGACAAGTGGACCAAAGTAGCTTCCAACATGACAAATGTCAAGTTGGGGACATGCATACATATCATGGGGACTTAGCTCTTTGGACACTTCACCATCACACAGAGTCTTTCATGTTGAGTGAGCACCTAATATAGAGTCTTTCATGTTGTTCATGAGCCTTTAGCCTGGTTAGGAATCCCTTTACCCGGGTGGAGTTTAGTCGCAGCTCGGGGGTGACTTACTGTTGAGAGTGATGAACAGTGTAGTCTAAGGCTAGGAGGTTCATGGACGGTCTGTACGCAGTTGGTGACAATCTTTCCAAGATAAGTAACAATCGTGTGATAAATTTACTTGTTGCATTGTTATTTGCATGCTTATGTTACAATTTATCATATGTGTGATTATAATTGTCTGTATGTTTATGGGTATTTCCCTATATATGTTGCATGTCTGTATTTACTATTATTTCAGTATGAAAACATATATTTACAGAATGTGATTATTTGTGTACATTTATAAGTAAATCTTCTACAAGAGTGTTGTATGTATATGTTATAATTGCATGTAGTTTGAAGAGAAAACTTATGTGGCATAGCTCAGTTGAATATTGGGTATGTTAAAATATGTTCCGCAATGAGAGAACAAAAGTGTTCCCTTGTGTAGCTTGGCCTTTGTAGGATCGAAATGTTACAAAGATGGTTTCAAAGCTAATTAAAGACTTAGAGGAGTGGCATTCTCGGCTAGTGTGACGCTGGGGGTGTTACAGTGGATGAGACATCATCTCCTTCCATAAATAGAGTCCAGAAAGGGACAAAAGGCAGAGGTGACTGTCAGTACTTTCTGACAAAGATCATGTCCGAAAGAAGACTGCATGGGCATTCTGCCAAAAGTCTGCATCCGCAGCCTTACAAGAGAAGCTGAGAAATGTAAAGCCTTGAATGTATGACTTGATCGTGCCTCAGACAGTCAGAGCCAGTGTGAGTATATGTAGGAATTTTTTCCATTTTTGTGGGTACTGATGGTAGAGCTAAGCTCCCAATTGTAAAGTTTTGATGAAGCACCAGTTTTCCTGGTGATGCATTTGTATTTGAGACTTCATGTTTAATGAAAGTGAGCCTCTTTCCATATCTGTAAGATCTGTGTTAAAACACTCGAAATTGGAGGATCCAGTTGAGGGTTGCGATATTTTAGGATGATGTATGTTTTGATCACTACATGTTTGCACCAGTTTTAACCAGTTTCCTGTGTTTTTTTCTCCCTCTCAGACTGAATATCTTGGAATTGGAGGATCCCATCAAGTTGTTGCAATAGTCCTAGGATGCTCGAAATTGGAAGATCCAGTCGAACCGTCCCTATAGCAGTTGTAACTATGTCGTTTAGGCACATTTGAGTGTTTTGTTTTTCTTCTCCAAGATGCTAGAAGGCCTGACGCCCATAGCAGTCTTGTTCATATTTCTCACCAAGTATTCCCCCTATTCATTTTAAACTCAACTTACTGACTAAATTTAAATCAAGACCTCAATCATTCATGCATGGCTTGATCCAGGATTATGAGTTAAAGTGATATTGTTCTAAGTTTTCTTCCATTCGGTCACCCTTTATAAAAAATTGTGACATATAAACTAATGGGTATCAAGCTTACTCCTACTACAATCCAGGAGTGACTTCCGGTGCTAACAAAGAGAATCAAAATATTGCAAGTATTGGTGACTATTGGGATAACCAGACAGTCGAAAGAATAGCATAACTAATGCACAAGTACAACGATCTATTTCTAGCAAAGTTTTTAGAAATGAAAGGGATAGTAGAAGAACTTAGAGAAATGAATATCCCTTTACAACCATATGCCAGACCAATAAGACTGAGACTATACAGGTTGAATCCAGTATATAAACAAAAAGTGAAGGAAGAAATTGATAAAATGTTAGAGGTTGGTATTTTAGAACATATTGAAGAATCTTAGTAGATTATCCCTATGGTAGTTTAGGAGAAGAAGCAAGGGGGAATAAGGATATGTGTAGAATTAAGGAATTTGAATGATGTATGTTTGCATGATCCCTTCCCTAATCCATTTACAAATGTGGTATTGGAGAATGTAGGAGGACAAGAAGCATACTTATTTACTGATGGATTTTCAGGGTATCACCTGAAATCAAAATAGCACCAGAGGATCCTCATAATACTACATTTTTCACACAATGGGGGTCATACCAGTACATAATGTTTCTCTTTGGATTTAATAATTCCCCTTCTATTTTTCAAGAGTAGTGGTAGATGCATTTAAATATTTTATACATAAATTTTTGGAGGTTTATCTGGATAANATATTTATCCTATTGAAATAGCATGTTTAAAGTTTAAGAATAATCCTAGATAGGTGTAGACAGTTTCAAATTTCCTTGAACCTTAAGAAATGCATCTTCGACGCATCATTTACAAATTTTCTAGGACATGTGGTGTGTAAACAGGGCCTGTTGGTTGACCCTCCAAAGATTGCTATCAATGTTAATTTACCACCACCTAAGTCAGTGTGCCAATTAAGAGTTTCACTTGGTGATAAAATATATTATAGAAAGTTCATAAAGATCTATGCACAGATTATTGTGCCCATGGAGAAATTATTAAAGAAGGATATCAAGTTTCGGTGGAATGATGAGTGCCAACAAAGCTTGGACATCTTAAAGGAGAAAATGGTGACAACACCAATTCTGGTGTTTCCAAATTGGTCAAAATAGTTCCATGTTCATGTGGATGCTTCTTCAACAACACTTGGAGCATTATTAACACAGCCAGGAGAAGGTGACATAGATCACCCAATAGCATTTGCAAGAAGGAATCTCTTAGATTTAGAACATAAATATAATAAAATAGAGAGAGACGGTTTGGCTATGGTGTATGAATTGAAAAAGTTTAGACATTACTTATTAGGCCAACATTTTAAAATGATAGATCACTCTAGTCTAAGATACCTGGTCAAAAAGCCAATGCTTTGGGGGAGAATATGTAGATGGTTGTTGTTATTTTAGGAATTTTATTTTGATGTAGTTGTGAAACATGGAAGATTGAATTCAGGGCTAGATCATCTATCCAGGATAACTAATGGAGAGGAACCAAGTAGATTGGAGGAAAATTTTCCTAATGCACAACTCTTTCTAGTGCAGATTTTTGATGAATACTTTTATGATATTATTAAATTATTTAGTACATGATTTTTCCCCAAAGGAATACAATACTGTGCAGAAGAAAAATTTGGTGGTTAGAGCTGGAGATTACCAACTCATTGCGGGACACTTGTATTAACTAGGAGTGGATAATATTCTAAGTAGATGTGTCATGCAGCATGAAAGTCCTATCATCTTAGTAGAAGAACATGAAGGAATAGCTAGAGGGAAATATGCAGTAAAATCCACGGTGCATAAGATATTGCACACAGGACTATGGTGGACAACAGTTTCAAAAGATGCAAATGAGTATTGTCATAGTTGTGATGTCTGTCAAAGGGTAGGAAAGCCATCCAAAGGGATGAGATGCCACTAAAACCTCAGGTAACTCTTAAAGTGTTTGAAAAATGGGTAGTAAACTTTGTAGGAACAATCAATCCACCAGCTAGAAGATCAGGAGAAAGTGTCATCATTACAACGAAAAAATATTTAACCAGATGGGTTGAAGGAGCAACAATGAAAGAATGTAGCACAGAAACTGCAATGCACTGCTTATTTGAACGAGTAATCACAAGATTTGGATTCCCTAGGATTATGATGAGTGATCAGGGAACATATTTTATCAATAGTACCATCCAAGAAATGATTGAAGAATATGAGATACATCATCAAAAAAGCACTCCATACCATCCTCAGGCCATTGGAACAATGGAAGAATTCAATAAGATATTGGAGAATTCATTAACCAAAATTTGTAATATAAACAAGGATGATTGGGATCTAAATATACCAACAGTATTATGGGCCCATAGAACTACATGCAAGAAACTCATACGGAAGACACCTTTCATATTGGTGTATGGTCATGAAGCAGTAGTCCCTTTGGAGTATTTGATACCTAGTCTACGCATTGCATCCATTACAAACGTGATAGAAAGAGTCGCAACTCAAGAAATATTGGCTCAACTCATGGAACTAGAAGAAGAAATGATTATGGTTGGTTCCCATCAGGAAGTACAGAAAGAAAAGGATAAAGCTTGTCATGTAAGAAAAATTAAGAAGAAAAACTTTAAGGAAGGAGATTTGGTTCTCCTCTATGAAAACAAATACTTATAGCACCCAGGGAACTTCAAGATGCATTGGCTAGGGCCATATGTCAAGATCAAGTCTATTATAGATAGAGGTGTTGTGCAGTTGCATGATCTAGCAAGCAAAGAGATTCAAGTTTTGGTGAATGAAAGTTGACTAAAACCATATAGGTATAGTTTACCCAGTAACCCTTAGTAATTGCAGCACATAAAATCATATTTGTACATAGTGTATATAGAAAAAAAATAAGAAAAGAAAGAAAAAATTGGAAAAACAAGAAAAATACAAAAAGATGTTGTAGATGGATAACTTTTACAAATGAAGATAGATGATACAGCATGAAAGGAGAAACTAATTAGCATGAAGGAACCTAAATACACTACATGATAAAGAAATGTGTCAAAACAGAAAAAACAGTGCACCAATACAGAAAGTGGTCAAAAAAAAGGAAAAGGTGGTGATCAGAAAAGTACGACGTGACAGAGCATTTATGACACAACATATAAAATAAATCAAACATGAATAAGAAGAATCATTGTGACTTGGTGCAAACGAGAGCTAAGGAATGAAACCGAGTGTGAGAAGGTTATTTCGAGATGATTCAGTGAATATTCAGAGCAATCATGTTCGAATTTAGAAGAGTGGCTCCACCAATGTTTGGAGCTCCCAGTCAGACTGCAAGAAAAAAGAGAAGTGCCACGAGTTCTCCACAAGATACAACAACTGAGGGAGTAAACTTAAATAAACCAAAGGGAGTGGTGGATGTGGATTCCATTGATTCACCAATCATCGAGCCGGTTAGTTTCACTATTGTAGAAGAACAAGAGGTTCTGGAAATAGAGGAAATAGATGTCGACACACGAGGAAAAACACAGAACCCTAGCACAGAGCAGTACCCTACGCAACAAATGGGATTAGGCATATAAAAACCATAGCTAGAGCTGAATGAAGAAGATGATGAAAAAATGGAGTATGATGAAGTACAATACCCTATAGAAGAGTTAGCACAGTAGTCAAAGGAATAGGTACAGGTAGAAGGTATCATAGACCAACAAAACTTAGATGCAGAAGAAGATGAGGATGAGAACCAAGAAGCGAGGAAATCCATAGGAAAGAATAAAACTAGGGAAAAACTTGTCGTGCCAAGAACACTGAGCAAATAGAAATAAATAACACTATCACTGCCATAAATACCTGATGGAGTCAAATTAGTTGGTGAAATGTTAGGGGTTGTTAACAAACTAAAGTATGGAGATCATGATGTGACAAACACACAAAAGTTCCTTGAGTTTGTGTTACAGGTGAATCCCTCTGCGAACAAGTGGATTCCCTCTTGGTCTCTAGACTCCTAAGGCAAACACAAAAAAGTGCTTAACATGGACACTGACATCCTTTTAGGTCTAATCAAGCTAACATATGAAGGAGAAGAAGAAATATATGTACCTTATTAATGATGTTTTTCCCTACAAAATCCAGGCTGAGCTTCGATCCTGAGCTCCCTGGTAGATTCTGTAGGACAAACAAATATATAATGGACTTCCTACTCTACGAATATTAGCTCAAATATAGATCCATCTATTGCAGACAAACTCATGTGGAACAAGCATAAGTTTGAAAGAAACAGGCCAAGCATTGATATATTGATAAGAACAAGTAAAATTACTTACAATCCTTTGATGAAGGTGCAACAACTTCTTTCAGTTATCCTTGTCTGACCCTTGTTTTCTGTATGTTGCCTATGAGATCATAGGTTTCCTATCTCCAATCTTTTTCATGTACCTTTCACCATGAGAAGGCCTCCTTATATAACCTTGGAGAGGCCCAACCACTTGAGAGATCTTTGGGATAAGTTGAGGATTCCTCTCCTTCATTTGAGGATCCTCCCTAAGATCATGCCTTGATCCTAGATTTGAACCCAACTACCTTCAGATACTGAGGGGATTGTCCCCTGATTTCCTCCAACAAACCAAAAATTCTCTCAAAAAGGGTAGCGCTCCCCCAAAAGGGTGCACAGAGCGCTCAAACACTCCCCCAAAGAGGCCCAGGGAGCACCATCACTCCCTGACAGTGGGTAGGGGAGTTCTCCTCTCCAAAATCCATTTTTGAGTGATTATTTCAGTGGAAAAAGTTTTATACTCCCTGTCAAGTGATTTCTCTTCTTCAAAACTAGTATTTGGGGTGTCTTAAGTGTCTTTTTTATGTTGTTAGAGGCATGACATAGGAAATATGGCAGTATGATGTTTGTGACACTTGCAACACTTGTGGTCAATATGAGACACTTTCAAACAAGATGCAACACTTACAACACTTGTAATGACGACACTTGCGACACTATTGAAGTGAGTAATTTTGAGGTGTAACAGATTTCCCCCCAAAGTACGAAGTTAGAAAATGATGATGACTGAAGTACTTTGTAGAATTTTTCGAGAAAGGATATGGACACAAAGAAACCAGAAAAAGATGCACAAAATCATCTAACAAATATTATGACATGTTTCAAACCCAAGGCAAGCATACCTATGCTTGAGTGATAAACACTTTTTAGGTATGGACGCCATAAAATACACTGTGGATCCATAATTATATTGATAAAAGGTATAGCCACTGAAGATGCAATGTGGACCTATAATCCTATGACCTGAACTGATTGTAGCCATGAAGAATACACAATGGATCTATGAGATGACAAGACATAGCCATGACCAATACAAAGTGGATCTATGTAACAGTATATGTGTCATAGTTCAAAGAATTCCTTCGCAAATTGGGCAAGGTATACATAAGAGTGAAAAATCAACCTAGGGTATTCTTACCGATCTCGATGTAGTACGAACATAACCATGTGAATAGATGTCATGATGTTGAACATGGCAGAAACCACTTGATTACTGGTCAATGATGTAAACCGTTAACAAGAGAGAGGGAGATCACCAATTATGTCAATGATTCCCAAGGTACTCTAGTACATTCTAATGAATGTGAATTAATGAGATGAAGTCGAACATTCGTGGAATCACCCAATCAAGGTTCAATGATGTAAACCCACTTTCGAACATGAGGAGGCCTGCCATTGAGGCATGCAGGTCCCAAGGTACTAATTGGTTTCTAAGTCTAGTTCTTGGATAATGTGTTGAAGTTGACAGGAATAGACTCGTCAAAGGAGGGCCTTGATGTATACCCCATAAATGACACAAAACTAACACAGAGATGTAATTGGTAGGTCAAATGAACATGGACTGACATGGGTATTGAAATAGGATATTTGTGGTGGCTGACTCTTGAGGTAGATACTTCCCTTGAACACTGAGGCACAACAACAGAAACATGACATGGACCATAACACAATAATGCAGTGGATACTATGACTTTCTTCGGGTGACCCAAAGGAGTAAATAAAACCCAGAGGATTGGCTTAGTGCAGAGGTTCAGCAGATTAAAATGCATGCAAGTACAAAGTGTCATGTTCAAGGGTGATCATAAGAGTTACTGGTAGTGTTCTCAAAAAACTGTTTGGCTTGCTTCTTTCAATTTTTCCCCCATCCAGATAGATGAGTACCTCTTTTTAATTTAATGTTCTCGAAGAGGGTAACACATGCTCGATATGACTCACCTTCGATAAGTCCCTCTTCCTTTGTTTAAAAAACTAGAAGAAGTAAGAGTTCGGTCTCATATGATCCCTTCCATGTATGATTGTTTAACAAGTCCAGAGAAGGTAAACTCGGTGGTTTTTCATTTTTACAGAGTCTAAAAACAACTTAAAGACGACTCCAATGTTGTCCTTTTTGATAATGTTAGTCTCGCAAGGCCAAAAAAGAGATAAATTATCACTCAAAAGACGCCCTTTCAAACCTTTTAATGAGTGGGAAAGGAAGAAATATCACTCGACAATCTTTTCCTGTTTAGAGAGTTTGAAAAGACTCTAAAGAAGACTCCAAGGGGTTCCTTTTTCGTGTAACCATGCGGGTCCGAAAAAGAGATAAAATTTTACCTGACTGTCATTCTCATGTATTTATGAGAATGAGAAAGAACAAATATTAAGCTCAGTATGCCTCCATCTTGAAAGCTGGGGGATTAACTCCAGAATGATCATCGAAGGCTGGAGACATGTCCCTCAAACGTCAATTCATTCACCGACTGTGAGGTTGTCACCAATTTCTCTACTGGATGGAGAAAAAGGATAAGGGTGGATGAAATGAAGGTTCAAAAGAGGTGATTGTTTCATTTTTTAACAAGCTTGACATAGGAAAAGAACTATTCTCAGAGCTCCAGGTTCAATCCCCAGATTGTGGTTTCATTTTTTAACAAGCTTTCTACAGAGAGGGAACTATGCTCAAATCTTTTGTTTCATTTTTTAACAATCTTTCCACAGAGAGGAAAACTATGCTCATGACCTTTGTTTCATTTTTTAATGAGCTTGCTACAGAGAGGAGAAATTGTGCTTGTAGACTCTCCTTGGTCATGGCTTCCAAGAGAATAATGCTCTAGAAGGATACCATGTCAAGGGACAAAACTCTGTCATGGCTTCCAAGAGATATTCATTGGATGGAAGAAAATCACTCTAGAAGGAACACATGTCGAGGATCACGACAGGGGTAAGGAGATCGGGCTCCAATATCCCTACCGAAGAGATCACCATGTCAACTATCGAGTCCAATTCTTCAGAAGTTGAAGGCATGGGAGATGATGGAAAATCAACATCATGAGGGAAGATAGAGTGTATATATCCCCGGATTTATTCACGAGGGGGAAGAAAAGAGGATCGATGATGGTTATCATCCTGAGGTAGATCTTCAAGGTGCAACATTTCCATAATAGATTCATCAGAGGGAAAAATTGGGGAAATGTAGGTGATTGCAGATGACAAGGAACTTAACCAGGATAGCATCGAGTAACTGTCGGGTGCCAATAGATGTTGGTCATCTGGAGATGAGAAGCAGATTGGATAGAAACGTATGATGTTTCGGCTGGACTAAGTGGCACATTGTCACCTAGTGCATTGAATTCCAACGGACTAGGTACAATCCAAGGGTCATATGATTCCAAAGATTGATAAGTCATGGTCAAAATCATATCGATAGTGGAAATATGATGTGTAGTCGGAAGAAGTGGTGTAGGGAAGGTACCCATAAGGCTAGAATCTTTCAGCAAGCCAACAACAATGCTTTCATGCGTGATCTTGTGATCTCCCAAGAAAGGAATGTTGTTGGTAGCAGGAGCACGAGCATCGGTCGTGCAAAAATCTACTGATCGACAGTGAAAATTTTTCCTTAATGAGGAAATTGTAAACATTGAAAGGATGATGAGGCAACAATAGTCATAGCATAAAACCAATTTATTCCAAGTAACAAGTTGTAATTGAGGGGAGCTTCGACCACCTTGACATCAATAGTGACAATTTTACCACCCAACTAGATGGACAGGGATTGTAAAATCCCATGGGGATGAAAACCTCACCCATCGAATGCGCGTAACATCGTTGGGGATTTTTTAAGTGTGGGAGATTTTAAAATTTTCCAACACACTAAAGACATGACACAAGTAGAGGCTCCCTCATCCAAGATGGTTTGGTGAGTTTTTTGATTGTGAACAACAACATCAATTTGGAAAGCAAGTTGGTGGGAGAGTCGAGATGTATAATTATCCAAGTTAAACATTGTTAGTCAACTGAGAGGGGGGGGGTGAATCAGTTGTTACCGTGCTTAAACAATTATG
>SNQJ01S0074873.1:9821-40210 GCA_010110895.2 Picea sitchensis
CCGGGGATCGCACCCGGCCTGAGCCACACCAACCCTTAACATGGTTGGATTTTTTGTCCCTGCAGGTTTCGAACCGGTGACTTTAACATCACGGAGTGGCTTAACAACACACTCTGTCACCGACTGTCCTACACCTCGGGGACCGGATAAGGGACATTGTTATTCATGTGTAATGCTATTGGAATTTTTCGGTTATTGATGACCCATAAGATGTAAGGTCCTTAAACCAAGTACATTGAACTACTAAGTTTGGTAATGGGGAAATTGCAACTACTTCAATTTACTTTAAATCTAAGGTTGGATTGGGTATCTCGTCTACTAATGGAGTTCCAATGGAATATTGGGTCAGTATTAAATGCCATTAGAGTCGTAGAAATTACCTTGTCTTAACAATGTATGGTCGATGTCGGAATCCTTCGGACTCGCGCCTTCCGTAGAGTTAGTGGATGTTCCTTAGGTGTTGTTGTATTTGGTTGAGATCATTTTATTGCTTGGTCTGCTTGTGTTGGGTGGGATATAGACACCTCCGTGTAGCCTTAGTTTATATGTCTCAGTGTGTGATTATTTTGGTGTAAAGAATCCAGTGTCGTATCAAGAGTCTCGAGCCCTTTAAAGGCAGGGTTTCCACTCTTGCGACACACCTGAGGGGATTACTAGTTTCTGCCTGAGCAGTCGGCCAGGAGCCTATCTGACCTTCTCTCTCCCCAGAGCAGAGAACTAAGATTGAACGCCCTACTTTCCTGTGCAGAAATAGTAAATCTACCACTATGGATTCTTCCTTCGGTGTTCGTATGGTGCATAACCCAGTATGTCATAAATGGTTGCAGCTACTTGTTGTGTGCCTTATGTCTTCTTATTGTGATCATCGTGGGTTCTTCTTGTTAGTCGTCGGGTGGTGTCGTAGAGTCCAGTGTGTCTGGTTCTTTTTACACGAGCGCACACACCTTAAACAAAAAAAAAAATTGGCACCTGTTATCAGAGTTGTTGTCGTAACGAGGAAGGTCATTACATATATTTATAGATAATGTGTGGAAGGTCACCAAAGTATCACTGGTGATAGAAAAAGGAGAGAAGGTAGGTACATTGTATTTATGTACTGGTAATACTGACTCTTCTATCACTTTAGCTTCTACATGAGTAGATACATCACTGTGTAATCATAGACTTGGACACAAGAGTGAGAAGGGAATGTAGATACTTCACAAAAGAAATTTGTTTCCATATCTTAAACAAATTGATTTGGATTTATGTGATCATTGTGTTTATGGAAAACATAAGAGAGTCAGACTTCTCAGAGTCGAAAAAGAAAAGAAGAGTGAAAGGTTATAGCTTCTGCATACAGATGTATGGGGACCAGCTCAAGTATCATCTCTTGGTGGCTCTCATTATTATGTTACTTTTATTGATGATGCAACTAGAAAAACTTGGGTTTATTGCATTTGACAAAAATATGATGTTTTTTATACTTTTAAGAAATGGAAATCTTTGGTTGAGAATGAGACAGGAAAAAGGTTGAAGTGTCTCATGTCATACAATGGAGGTGAATATTGTAGCAAGAAGTTTGATTATTATTGTTCATACCATGGGATTCGTAGAGAGAATACAGTTCCAGGAACATCACAAGAAAATGGTGTGTCAGAAAGGATGAATAGGACAATCATGGAGCATGCAAAGAGTATGAGATTGCATGTTGGGTCGCCCTTACAATTATGGGCAGACATTGTAGATACTATTGTTTACTTAATAAACAGAGGACCTTCAAGCTCTTTGGATGGTGGAATTCCAGAGAAGACATGGACAGGTTAAAAGGTAAACTATTCTATTTTGAAGACTTTTGGTTGTGAAGCATTTGTCCATATTGATAAAGAAAATAGAACAAATCTTGAGGCAAAATCTAATAAGTGTACCTTTTA
This sequence comes from Picea sitchensis, assembly GCA_010110895.2. Taxonomy (NCBI): domain Eukaryota; kingdom Viridiplantae; phylum Streptophyta; class Pinopsida; order Pinales; family Pinaceae; genus Picea; species Picea sitchensis. Next base: position 11,735 of record SNQJ01S0074873.1, read on the forward strand.
TTGGATACGGTGTTAATGATTTTGGTTATTTCTTATGGGATTATGAAAATCACAAAATCATTAGGAGTAGAGATGTCATATTCAATGAGAAGGTCATGTATAAAGATAAGTTGCAGGGAAAGATACAAGAAAAAGAAAAAACAGAATACACAGTGCTTGATGAGATCATTGAAAAAGAAATTCCAAAGGTACCAGAAAATCAAAATGTACAACAACAGGAGTAGCAGGTACCTCAAACTCCTACAAGTGTTGTTAGAAGATCTACCAAGTTAAGTAGACCCCCTAAACTATACTCTCCTTCATTGTATTATTTAATGTTGACTGATTCTGGTGAACCAGAATGTTCTGAAGAGGCAATGCAGGTAGACACTAAAAATAAGTGGGGGCAAGTCATGAAAGAGGAAATGGATTCCTTGGTAAATAACCAGACTTGGGACTTAGTTCAGTTGCCTACAGAAAAAATATCATTGCAGAATAAATGGGTTTACAGGTTGAAGAAAGAAGATGGAGAAAAAAAGTGGCACAAGGATAGACTTGTTGTAAAGGGGTTTGCACAAAAGAAAGGTATATATTTTGATGAAATATTTTCTCTTATTGTTAATATGAATTCAAATAGGACTATTTTAAGTCTTGTGGTAGTAGAATATTTTCATCTTGAACAGTTAGATGTAAAAACAACTCTTCTCCATGGGGATTTGAAGGAAGAGATTTATATGCAGCATCTATAGGGGTATGAGGTCAAAGGGAAGGAGAATTTGGTATGTAGGTTGAAGAAGATATTGTATGGCCTAAAGCAAGCTCCAAGGTAGTGGTATTTGAATTTTGATAGATTTATGATAGAACAAGGTTATAGTCGATGTCATACTGATCACTATGTTTATTTTAAAAGGCTAGAAAAGGGAAGCTATATTAAATTTCTATTGTGTGTAGATGACATTCTTGTTGCAGGGTCTAATATGCAGGACATAAATGTGCTCAAGAAGAAATTACCAAATTCATTTTCAATGAAGGATTTGGGTGCTACAAAGAAAATCCTTGGTATGAGAATAACAAGAAACAAAAAAAATCGCAAATTGGCATTGTCTCAAGGTGAGTACATAGAGAAGGTGTCGGAGAGGTTTAGATTGCAGAATGCAAAACCAGTTATTACACCTTTGGCCAGCCATTTCAAATAAACTAAGGAAATGTGTCCCAAGACATAGGAGGAGATAGAATACATGTCCAGGGTCCCTTATTCATCAGCAATTGGAAGCTTGATGTATGCGATGGTTTTCACAAGATGAGAGATTGCACATGCAGTGGGAGTTGTGAGTAGGTATATGAACAATCCAGGTAAAGAACATTGGGAGGAAGTAAAGTGGATTCTCAGTTATTTGAAAGGTATTTTTACTCATGCATTATGTTTTGGAGGTTCAGACACTATTCTACAGGTATATGTTGATTTAGATATGGCAGTTGATAAAAATAGCAGGAGGAGCACCACAGGGTATTTTTTTATTCTATTTGGAATAGCAGTAAATTGGATTTCAAAACTGAAAAAGGTTGTTTCACTTTCAACAACAGAGGCAGAGTATGTTGTTGCTACAAAGGCTAGTAAAGATATGATGTGGTTACATAGGTTTATGGAGGAATTGGGAAAGAATCAAAAGAGTAGTAGGTTGTACTATGACAGCGAGAGTGTCGTTCATGTTGCAAAGAAATCAGCCTTACATTCGAAGACTAAGAATATATATCTCAGGTGCCATTTCATATGATCCGTCTTGGAAGATGGACATTTGAAGTTGGAAAAGATACACACTTGACAAAATCCTACATACATATTAACAAAGGAAGTAACCATGGAGAAATTGAAGTCCTGCTCAGTTTCAGTTGGTCTTCAAGCATGAAGGTGAAGATGAGAAATTTTCTAGGTCCAAGAAGGATCATAGTCCAGCAGATACAACAACAATAGAGTTGTTGAGATCAGTCTCCAAGTGGGAGATTGTTGGTTTTCCAGCCTGATTATCTTCCTGATTCAGAAGTCTTTGTTTTCAGCCATGTTTATACCCCATGACTACTGTACACCCCTCCACGCAAGGGGTGTAGGGGAGGGTTTCCCCCCTTATGGGGTTCAGGGGCAAGTGGGAGTTCGGGGGCAAAGCCCCCGAAGGAAAAATTCCCCTATAAATATATATTGTAATTTCATAGTAAATCTGGACCGTTCATTATCAGGTCACAAATCTTACGGTAGAAGTTATGTTAGGGATTTTTTCCCTAGAAGGAAACCCTCTTTTATGAGGGAAATATATTGTGACTATGAATCATTGTGAATATTGTATTATGAGAGAGGAGAATGTGAGAGAAATAAGAGGAAGTTACAATGGGTGTGTTGTAGGTTGTATCCCTTCATTTTGTTGGATAATAAAAAGGAAGGACCTGACAATTTCTTTGGTGGACGTAGCCCACACTAGTTGAACCACATATATCTGTGTCTCTATTGTATTGTGTATCTTTTGTGTTTTTTTTCCGCATTTTTTTTATTTTATTGTTCCGCAATCCTGTTTTTCTAACATCTAGAGTCTGAAAGCAAGCTCCCAGGAAGGTCTACAATGATCAGGTACAACAGATCTGTCTACAGGTTCAAACGATATTTCTTGGCATATGGTTAAGGTTTTTGTGGTACATGGTTGAGATCTCGTATTTGTTGAAGTGGTTGATGTATTGAGAGGTTCTATATCAGTTAGGGTTTGATGTCCAGTTCATGTGAGGGTTATTATACTTTTTCATGATTATACATACTTGGATGGCACATGACTAGAGAGATATAGATGCACTTGGTTAAGGGATTTGTATGAGGATGTATGCATAGAGAACAACTACAGTTTGGACATAGTGACAGGTTGCAGGTTGATGTGAGAGAGACAACAAAGGGTCAGATTTTTTTAGGAAAGAGAAAACCCTAGTTTTCAAAAGGCGTACGTAGGTTGCAGTATAGAAAGGTCGTGTACATACGCAAGATGCAGTATAGAAAGGGCGCGTACATACGCGCGCTGCAGAAAAGACAGGTCACGTAAATGTTGGAGTTTGGTTGGTACACAATGAGTACAGGTACAGGTTGGTTACAAGACAATTAAACATGTTGGTTATAGGTTGTTGGCACATATTGGTACAGGTTTATAGTGGTATATCTCATAGTGATAGTGTGGCAGTGGTTTCATCATTTCACTCATATTTCATCACGGCGGGATAGGGAAAGGATAGATGGTTGTATCCACCTTCCGGTTGTAGTCGGAGAACATAGGGGGTTGTATCGTCCTTCTCGTTATAACCAGAGAATTAGGGAGTTGGAGCTTCCCTCAGGTTGTAGCCTGAAAATATAGGGGGTCGAAGCCTCCTTCCAGTTGTAGCTGGAGAACAAAGGAATTTTTTTCTTCCAATGAATGTAATTCTTAAAGACATATAAGAAAAATCATTCTTTGGTTTTCTCCCGCATTAGGTTTCCATGTAAAAAATATTGGTGTACTATGCATGTGTGTGATTTTTCATTGTTTATGGTTTATTTACTCTGCACTTATTGGATGATAATGTTACATTGATCATAAAGATAAATAACACTTACATATTGTAGTTAAAAGAATGAAAAATATTTATTATTGATTCACCCCCCCACCCGGCCCTCTCAGTAATCCAACAATTGGTATCAGATAAGGTTCCTTCATAAATTAGTTTAACCATTGAAAGGTAGATCATGAAGAGAAATAGTATGTATAAAAATGGAATACCATAGTTTGATGGACATAACCATGCATTCTGGAGCAGAATGATGAAAACATATGTACAAGCACATGAATTTGAGGTTTGGAAATTAGTTGTAGATGGGATATAAAGAACCAACAGTTCCATCAACAAATGACAATAGAAGGAAACTTAGTCTAAATAATACAAAATCCAAAAATGCACTTATGAACGGTCTTTGTGATTTGGTATATGTCAAAGTTATGCATTGTAGCTCTACTAAAGAGATTTGGGAAAAACTTCAGAATGTTTATGAAGGAGATGAAAAAGCCAAGAAAACAAAGATTCAAACTTATAGAGGTCAATTTGAACAGCTAAAGATGAAGGAAGATGAGAATATTACATCTTACTTCTTATGAGTTTATGAAACAATGAATGCAATCATAGGATTGGGAGAAAAAATTGATGAATCTATAATTGTTCAAAAGGCACTAATATCTCTTCCAATAAGATTTGATCCTAAGATCTCAACACTAGAATAAAGAGTAGATCTAGAATCAATAAGCAGGGATGAGCTACATGGAATTTTCACAGCCTATAAAATGAGAACTGAGCAAGAGAATCCAGGTATAAAAGAAGAAACATTCAAAGCATCCAAGAAGTCAAAGAAAAAGGGAAAGACAAAAGAAAAAGAAGATAGAAGCAGCACTGACATCTCGAAATATGATGAAGAAATAACCAACTTTGTCAGAAGACTGAAAAAGGGAACTGATGGAAGATATAGAGGTAAGCTTCCATTGATTTTTTTTAATTGCAATGGTATTGGTCATTTTGATAACAAGTGTACTCACAAGAAAAATAAAAGAAATGAATAAGATGATTCAAATAGAAAACAAACATATAAAGGAAAAATAACCAAAAATAAAGTCTTCAAGAAAAGTGTATGCACCAAAGAAGACGGTTTCTCATCAGACAAAGATGAAGTCAGTGAAAGTGAGACAAAAAGAGTTATATTCATGGAAATAGAAAACTTTGATAAAGAATACACAAAAGAAGAATATGAAGAGAAAGAAGTTGACTACAGAGAAGAATTGTTGAGTTCCATAAATGTTATAAAAAAGAAAAAGAAGAAAAACAAATCACTACAAGCAAAACTAAAAAGAAAAGAGGAAACACAAAATTCCAACTCTAAAGAATTAGAGCAGATGATCTCTAATCTAAAAATTCAATTTGAATAACACAAAAGAATCAAAGAAATACTTAAAGAACAATTGGAAGAAAAGGATAGGATCATTGGAAATTTGGAAGAACGGGTTGTTACATTGAGAAAATAACTTCAACAAAAAAAATATGCAGAATAGCTCAAAGGTTTTGGACAATATTATCAACAGTCAGAAGCCACATCATGACAAGTCCAGGTTAGGGTACAATCAGACAAAAAGAGGTTCAAGCTCCAAAACTACAAATCAAGAAACACAACCAAGAATCTATGCAGAGACAGTTAGAGGAGACAATAAGTTTTACAGGGAAGATCACATGGACACTCCTCCACCTAGAAGATTCATATTTCAGAATCAGTGAAAGTCAGAAACAAGAAGGCCTCAGGAAGAAGAAGGATTCAGAAGAGTAATGGGTAAATTCATGGAGGTGGGTAACACTTTCGTGACAATCTGATCTCCAAAATTTCGAAAAACATTGTTTCGGCTGAACTAATATTATTTTTTGGCCGAAAGATAATTTTTTCGGCCGAACTAATTTTCGGCCAAACTATGGAACATCAAATCAAACGGTACAGTGAAGGCACCATCAATTTTCATGTAGAAATTTAGTCGGACGAATTTTTTCCATCCGGCAATATCTTTTCAGCCGAAAGATATTCAGGCTGAAAACTTCTTTCCGCCGAAATATTATTTCGTCTGAACTATTATTTCAGACGAACTATACTTTCGGCCGAACTATTATTTCATTTGAAACATTCTTTCGGCCGAATTTATTTTTATATATTAACCGAACATCGAAAATTTAACGTTTTTCTCAGTTCTTCCCGACTATGACTGTGAGTGACTATGATTGGTGTTGGCACGGACATCGTGTTGGTGGGAACTCCTTCAGGCGGTTGTGTTGTTGTGTTGGCGGGCGATCGGGCGGGCCGAACTTCAGGTAAGCTCAAAATTCCAATTGTGATTTTTTATTTTTTATTTTTATTTTTAATTTTATTTTTAATTTAAATTTTAAGTTAAATGGCGGCCCCTGTAGCCAAGCCATGGGCACGCCAGTGGCTTGGCCACAGGGTTAGGCCCCTGCAGCCAAGTCACGGTCCACTGGACTATGACTTGGCCTCGGGGGGCAACTCCGTGGCATAATTTATCTACTTCTATTTCCTTTACCCAACATGGCTTAAATTTTAGGAATTTTCACGACCGTCAAACACTTTTTGATGAAGTTCTACTTATGTGTCCCTTTGTAATCTTTGTTTTGAGTCTTTGAAGTTTGGTTGAGTTTCAATTCTTTTGTTTTTAGAATAAAATATATATCATTGTTTAGATATAACATATGCACAATGCATATGTTATATTATATAACATATGCACAGTGCATATGTTATATAATATAACATTTTCACAGTTCATATGTTATATAATATAACATTATCCAATATGTGATCAGGTAAGAGTGCAACACTTAGTAAAGAAAGATTTCTTATGTGCCAAGATTAAAGGCATAACAATTTGTTGTACAGTAAAGAATGAATTCTAGAATTAGGAAGATGTTTCATTATCCAAGGTGTGATTAGATAAGTCACTTTTGCTTTTAAAAGAAAATATATATCAATGTTTAGATAATTTGATATACTCTCATTTTGAAAACAATTTTAATCTTTGTTTAGTAGTCTTCTATTTTTGTATAACATAGGATAAGTTCTGACAGTTAAAATGTCAATAAGTTTCTAGAGTTTTCTAAATCCATAATTATGCACTTCTACCATTATTTTCAGCTTCTTTGTATGCCCCTTTCAAAATATCACCAGTTTTGCAAAGTCTTAGAATTAGAAATAATGACCTACTTTAGATAAAAAACAATATGATTATTAATTATTTAACCTTTAAATCACTATAATATTTATCATATTTATTGAGAAGATCCTATGCAGTATCCCAGCCAACCATCATATATTATACACTATAACAAATAAACTATGCATGTTGGAAAATATATTGGAAAATATGGAAAATATATTGAATGATCGAATTTCAAAACAAAACATCCTAGAAAATCATTTTCTAGATCACAAAGATAATGTAAGAATATCACTTAAACTACTCCATTAGCATCATTGTAGAAATTACCATTTGGAACCATTAATTTTGTGACAATTAAGACTCACTCAATTGCATCTTCTTCAAAATATATACGCCGTTAAAACTCACATTACTATTTGTATAAATAGGCTTCATTACCACCATAAATTTTGTGACAATTAAGAATCACTCAATTGCATCTTCTTCAAAATATATATCCCATTAAAACTCACATTACTATGTTTACAATAGGTTTTGATGCACTTACATTTGAAATTATTGTCATGATTTCTCTCAATCAACGTGAATTTCCACCTTATATGACTATATTTTATCTAGATTTCTAACTCCAACTAAGCCTCACAAATATTACATTTGCTCCACCTCATCTTAATTTATATTAGGAATATGAACAACCCTCATACCCATCCCATGTAACATGACAATAAAGGAATTAGTATAAAAACTCAATGACATAAACAATGCTAATGGGAAGTTTATCAATGGCATATAATCCATGTTCATGCAAGACCTTCACCTCGTCGTGATTAAAACATGTTTATGTTATTAGTGGGTGTGTGAGATTACGAAGATTAAACTCTTTGTTTTGGGGATTCTAAAGCATTGCATTATATGTGGTCTTAGTGGATCCAACCATAGGGAAATTTTAAGGAATCTTAAAGAAATGTTCTAATACATTTTTTTAGTGGATCCAACCATAGGGAACTTTTAATGAATATTAAAGAAATGTTATAAGGAATATATATGTGGTCTTAGTGGATTCAACCATGTTCAAAGAGTATGAACATGCTATTGAGTTAATTTTGGGTAGTTATTCACTCAATGTTAGACTTTATTGATTTCTATATTCTCAAAAGAGTGAGATAGAGTAAATGGATAAATACATGTTAGAAGTTGAAATCATGTGTCTCAACAAGAATGTATCCTCTTCTCTAGTGATCTTAGTAAAAAAATAAGGATAAGTCTCAAAGGATGGTCCTAGACTATAGGGAATTTAAAAAATTGCGCTTAAAGATAAGTTTCTCATTCCTACCATTAATAAATTATTAACTTGTATTTGTAATCCCCTTGCTTGTTGTTTTTTTGAATTGGTTTCCCTTGGCGAACCCAACTTCTGATTTCAATGACTTCTATGTGTGGGTTTTATTGATTATTATGAAAATATTGTGGTTTTATCTTATGTCCCTTATCCCTTTCGTCATCAGTATGTGCCTGAGCAGTCGCTCAGGAGCCGAATCGATGGTCGTCACTTTGGTGTTTAAAGACCTATAGATTTAAATGCCCTCCTTTATTGTGCATGGGTGATGAGTGAAGGATAAGAATTTACAATGTTGTCTATCCATTTAGTTATATTTGAGTTGATTTATTCATGGCTGAATGTTTAGTCTTTGCGCCTTCTTATGAACGATTACCTCTGCAGCTTGATTGATTAAAAATTTGATTTCTCTCTGTGTTTTTAATTGCTTGAACTTGGGTGCATCTCTACATTTTTATTGATAAAGTTTTCATTGTGAATGATAAACCTCTGAGTTGAATGAAAATCCCTTGGCAAACCCAACTTCTGATTTCAATGACTTCTCTATGTGGGTTTTATTGATTATTATGAAAACATTGTGTTTTTATCTTTCATCCCTTATCCCTTTATTCATCAATATGTGCCTGAACAGTCGGCCAGGAGTCAAATCGACGATCATCACTTCGGTGTTTAAAGACCTATAGATTCAAATGCCCTACTTTTCTGTGCATGGATGATGAGTGAAGAATAATAATTTGCTTTGTTTTCTATCCCTTACTTATCTCTGAGTTGATTGATTCATGGTTGAATGTTTAGTCTTTGTGCCTTCTTATGAACGAGTACCTCTAAAACTTGATCGATTAAAACTCTGATTTCTCTTTGCACTTTTTATAGATTGAACTTGGGTACATCTCTATGTTTTTATTGATAAAATCTGCATTGTGAATGATCACCTCTTCCAAGTCACAGTCATTTGAAACATTTTGTATTTTATAAAAATTTCATAAAAATTTCAAATTGTTCAAGTTTTTATTTCAAATTTTTTTTATTTTATAAAAATTACAAATCTTTAGGAATTAAATTTATAAATCCATTTTTACATATGTAATATTAGAGTATCATGAGTTATTAATATTATTTTACATATTGTTGATTCTGGAATTTATTGTTGTGCATTACTGTCTATCTTATAATTTATAAAGGAATATTTGTAAAATATACATACAATGAAATTTTAAAAAAAAATACATATTTATATTTAATAAATATACATACAATGGAAAATTTTTAAAACATACATATTTAAATTTAATAAATATAATATAAACATAAATATTTAGACATTAATAAATAATTTATAAACATACATATTTAGTCTCCCGCTCTGATGTTGTTTTGCAATTGTAGTGACCCTTTGACTAAAGGAATAATTATAACTAATACTTCATTGTGGATAATAAAGTCTAATTTAGACATAAAAGAGTTTACAAACTACAAAAAACCTTCACTGGTGACATTTTCTCATACCATATGCAACCACTCAATGTTTGGGAGAGCAACATGATGGTTGTTCATTCACCATCCTAGACTTAAAATAACCCTGATGTGAGTAGTTTTGATGGATTAACATATGGATCAAGCGAGATTGGTACCTGAATGACCTGGTACCCCTGAAATATAAAAATTGTTGGTGCATTGTATTTGCCAAGAACTTGCAGAAGTCAAACCTTATGAAGGTTTGATTCTTGGGGTGTGACAAGGCTACTAGGAAATAATATGTTACAATGTAACATATAATTACATTGTAATATGTTATAACATATTACAATGTAATATGTTATATAGTAATATATGTTATGGCATATTACATTGTAATATGTTATGACATATTACATTGTAATATGTTATGGAAAATATCCATTAATATAGCACAACAAATAGAAAACAAAAAGTGAAACATAGGTAGTATATTCACTGTAGTCATTCCCTCAACCTCCAGAATATATACACTTGTGTAGATTTGGTTTTTCCTTGAAAATATCCGATCAACATTTAATGTAATATGCTTGGAGTTTTAGTCAGCAACTGTCTGAATATCACTTTTTTCGGTCTCTAGAACAACCAAATTCAACACTCACTTTTGATATGGCTTCTCTTCCAAACCATAGACTCTTATCATAGTAAACTACTCAAAAAGGAACCAGTCTCCCACTTTGGTGTTGTTTTGGAATTATAGTGACCCTTTGACTAAAGGAATAATTATAATGAATACTTCATTGTGGATAATAAAGTCTAATTTAGACATAAAAGAGTTTACAAACTACAAAAAACCTTCACTGGTGACATGTTCTCATACCATAGGCAACCACTCAATGTTTGGGAGAACAACATGTTGGTTGGTCATTCACCATCCTAGACTTAAAATAACCCTGATGTGAGTAGTTTTTATAGATTAACATATGGATCAAGTGAGATTGGCCCCTGAATGACCTGGCACCCCTAAAAACTAAAAATTGTTGGTGCATTGTATTTGCCAAGAACTTGCAGAAGTCAAACATTATGAAGTTTTGATTCTCGGGGTGTGACAAGGCTACTAGGAAATAATATGTTACAATGTAACATATAATTACATTGTAATATGTTATAACATATTACAATGTAATATGTTATAAAGTAATATATGTTATGACATATTACATTGTAATATGTTATGGAAAATCTGCATTAATATAGCATAACAAATAGAAAACAAACTGTGAAATATAGGTAGTATATTCACTGTAGTCATTCCCTCAACCTCCAGAATATATACACTTGTGTAGATTTGGTTTTTCCTTGAAATTTATCTGATCAACATTTAATGTAATATGCTTGGCGTTTTAGTCAGCAACTAACTGAATATCACTTTTTAAAGTCTCTAGAACAACCAAATTCAGCACTAACTTTTGATATGGCTTCTCTTCCAAACCATAGACTCTTATCATAGTAAATTGATCAAAAAGGAACGAGACTCCCACTTTGGTGTTGTTTTGCAATTGTAGTGACCCTTTGACTAAAGGAATAATTATAACGAATACTTCATTGTGGATAATAAAGTCTAATTTAGACATAAAAGATTTTACAAACTGCAAAAAACCTTCGCTGGTGACATGTTCTCATACCATAGGCAACCACTCAATGTTTGGGAGAACAACATGTTGGATGGTCATTCACCATCCTAGACTTAAAATAACCCTGATTTGAGTAGTTTTTATGGATTAACATATGGATCAAGTGAGATTGGTACCTGAATGACATGGTACCCCTAAAATTTAAAAATTGTTGGTGCATTGTATTTGCCAAGAACTTGCAGAAGTCAAACCTTATGAAGGTTTTATTCTCAGGGTGTGACAAGGCTACTAGGAAATAATATGTTACAATGTAACATATAATTACATTGTACTATGTTATAAATTATTACAATGTAATATGTTATATAGTAATATATGTTTATGACATATTACATTGTAATATGTTATGGAAAATCAGTATTAATATAGCAAAACAAATAGAAAACAAACAGTGAAACATAGGTAGTATATTCATTGTAGTCATTCCCTCAACCTCCAGAATATATACACTTGTGTAGATTTGGTTTTTTCTTGAAATTTATCCGATCAACATTTAATGTAATATGCTTGGCATTTTAGTCACCATCTGATTGAATATCACTTTTTTCAGTCTCTAGAGAAACCAAATTCAACACTCACTTTTGATATGGCTTCTCTTCTAAACCATAGACTCTTATCATAGTAAACTGCTCAAAAAGGAACCAGTCTCCCACTTTGGTGTTGTTTTGCAATTGTAGTGACCCTTTGACTAAAGGAATAATTATAACGAATACTTCATTGTGGATAATAAAGTCTAATTTAGACATAAAAGAGTTTACAAACTGCAAAAAACCTTCACTGGTGACATGTTTTCATACCATAGGCAACCACTCAATGTTTGGGAGAGCAACATGTTGGCTGGTCATTCACCATCATAGACTTAAAATAACCCTGATGTGAGTAGTTTTGATGGATTAACATATGGATCAAGTGAGATTGGTACCTGAATGACCTGGTACCCCTAAAATCTAAAAATTGTTGGTGCATTGTATTTGCAAAGAACTTGCAGAAGTCAAACCTTATGAAGGTTTGATTCTCGAGGTGTGACAAGGCTACTAGGAAATAATATGTTACAATGTAACATATAATTACATTGTAATATGTTATAACATATTACAATGTAATATGGTATAACATATTTCAATGTAATATGTTATATAGTAATATATGTTATGACATATTACATTGTAATATGTTATGGAAAATCTGCATTAATATAGCACAACAAATAGAAAACAAACAGTGAAACATAGGTAGTATATTCACTGTAGTCATTCTCGCAACCTCCAGAATATATGCACTAGTGTAGATTTGGTTTTTCTTTGAAATTTATCTGATCAACATTTAATGTAATATGCTTGGCATCTTAGTCAGCAACTGACTAAATATCACTTTTTTCAGTCTCTAGAACAACCAAATTCAGCACTCACTTTTGATATGGATTCTCTTCCAAACCATAGGCTCTTATCATAGTAAACTGCTCAAAAAGGAACCAGACTCCTACTTTGGTGTTGTTTTGCAATTGTAGTGACCCTTTGACTAAAGGAATAATTATAAAAAATACTTCATTGTGGGTAATAAATTCTAATTTAGACATAAAAGAGTTTACAAAGTGCAAGAAACCTTCATTGGTGACATATTCTCATACCATAGGCAACCACTCAATGTTTGGGAGAGCAACATGTTAGTTGGTCATTCACCATCCTAGACTTAAAATAACCCTGATGTGAGTAGTTTTGATGGATTAACATATGGATCAAGTGAGATTAGTATATGAATGACTTGATACCCCTAAAATCTAAAAATTGTTGGTGCATTGTATTTGACAAGAATTTGCAGAAGCCAAACCTTATGAAGGATGGATATACCAAAATGATTCAGAGGCCATTCTCAACCCCTATATAGACGAGGTCACTGGAAGAAGGTCGGTAAGCATATAAACAACATTTTATAACCACATATAAATGCATGTTGAGCAGCGTCAAATCATCTAATCAAAGATGCTTAGTATATAAAAAGGTTTGCCATATAATACATTTTCTCTATTAATGCCCTCTCCAAGTGTAATACAGACATGTTGATACTTAGTGCCATTGTTTTGTAAGTGGCAGATTTCTTCCATCCAACCAAACATGGCGTAAAGTTAATCGTTGATTTTCATGGACTGTGCTCCATATCTGTTGGATGCATGAAATCTGATTTCCCATATAGATAACTGCTACTATGTTACCATACGTTGACCCATGTACTATTGGTGGATTTACCAAAGTTATTTGTGCTAATATTAAAAAACCAAAATATATTTGAAATGGGCATGGGTAGTGGAGTTATGCATCACCCTATTATAATTGTGTCTAACATAAAGAACATTTCTATTAATTTTGTCTTATTTACACAAGCATTTAGTTGAAGATGAGTTTCTATTAACCTTTGGATAAGATACTAGTTGAAGATGGTGATGTATTACCCTTTGTATTTACACAAGCATTGGAATCACCTAGCCAAGTCCTGGTTGTCCACGAGGTTTCTGACAGGATGGATCTACCAAAATGCATATAAACAATGCTTTATAACCGCATATAAACACATGTTGACCATATAACCACATATTAATTTTGTCTTATTTTTTTTTCTTTCTTCATAATTTTTGTTGGTCAATGTTGGAGATATTAATTCGTACTTGTCTTGTGTTTAATTTTTTTTGAATTTCGAAAGGATAGATATTGAGAAGAGATGTCGGCACGAGATTCTCCAAACATTCTCACAAACACTCTAGGCTCTTCCAATAAGGAAGAAGAGTAACTCCTTCTTCGACTGAGACTCTGAGTGGCCAACAACATTCTCGTCAGATGATTTTTTCAAACGAGTATGTGAATAGATCAAATGCAGAATGTGCTCAAGCAAGTGTTATGGATGCATTCTTTTTAGATAGGTTGCACATTGATACTCCTACACCCGAGAATGTAGGGAATACCTCGGGACAAGAGAATATTTCTGGTAATTTTCTTTGATTTTGTTTATTTTTGTTTTATTTTTGTGTATTTCAATTTATGTGAAGTTAAATGTTGTAATTACTTTCAAATATCTGTGTAGACAATGATTTTAGAACAAGGGACGGCAGTGAAAGAGAGAATGGTTGTCACGAAGATTCTAATGTCGGTGCAGAGGGTGAAGGTGGATTTAGGAGGTCACATTATCAAGAAACAGAAGATTACACGCCTACGTCCACCTATCCTTCGGATGTTGGTGATGAACTTCCCTGGGAAGGGATTACTGAAGCAATAACGCTTGAGAGATGCTCAGGTGTTAAAAGGAGGTTGAAAAATGATTTGGTGGCATTGGAACTCCCTCGGGAGAGTAAACAAAGCCTGCAAATTATTTTTCATTCATTGCAAAACTTTATGGACGCATATCAGAAGATGGGGCCAACCACTGACAGTTTTTTCGATCTAATGAGGTGGAGAAAGTCAGAGGTGATGGGCCCTGATAAATGAGAGGCAGTAAAAAATAGAGTTTCAAAAAAAGACGCCATTTCGATGTTCAACTTCAAAGATGGGACAAAGAAGAAGATGTTTAAGGTGCAATATTTTAAGCACCCTGACATTGCAGGACATTTGTATAACAGATTTTTGGTAGTATATGGGAAATTGTAGTGGAACGATGAGGTTCCACACTATTTTGCAAGACACTTTTATGCAGAGTTTTTCTTGCACATGCACCCTGATTATACTAGTCTACCGTCCAAATATTATGGGACTGGTAAAGTACGAAAATATGATCGGAAAATGGCATATCGAAATGGAACATTGTCGAGGCCTCCACAACCTTTAGTACCTCTCCCAATAGGGGCATTGCTTCACATTCAGATTTTCAAGTTACATCAGAGATTGGCAAATAGGCTAGGAATGCAATCGGGGAAAATTTGGAAGCGATTTTTTATGGTGTTGATGTTGGCATGAACCGTCAGCGAGCGGAAGCCAATTCCTGGGCCATATTTGTTTATAAAACAAATGCGGAGTTAGATACCATGTCAGCAGAAGATGTTTTTGCAGTATGCAAAATTTTTCTGTGATGGTTGGAAGAAGGTCATTCAGAATGAGTATGTGTTCTAGTTAGTAAATGTTTTACGCATTTTATGATAGTTTACTTATAATTCTAGATTTAGATATCATTATATCTATAAAAATAATCGAGTTGTTATTGTCATTAATTGTTGTTTTTAGATATGTTAAATGAATCTCCAGTAAATAAAGGACTTGATTCCACAAGTTTAAATTTGGATGGGTTTAATCAAGTATGTGTTTTTTAATATCCATAGATGAGCACTTTAGTTTTTCAATCTCCAATCTTTTGAATAAAAGATCAACAACATTTATAATTTTGTATAAATGTGAACACATTGAATTCTAGATTTAGATCTTAGTTGTGTTGTTCACAGATCCCTATTCCATCTCCTACTACTTGGGTAGGCTTGTCTCAATTCTCATTGGGAGTGTTTGAAGAGGGTGGGAGTTCATAGGTATCATTTAATGTGTTAAAATCATTTAAATTTAATTTTTCAAATTTTCAAATTTGAAATGTGTTACATAGGCTAATGTGGAGAAGAGAGTACCTAAGAGTGTGCTTGGGAGGGAGATTAGGATTGAGGAGGAAGTGGAGGAAGAACCTATATTTGGGAAGGATGTGTTCATTCAGGATGATTCATAAATGTATTTTTTGACTTTTATCAAATTTTTGTTTTCTCAAATTTTTAGTTTAGCCTTTCATATTCAACGCTTTGATCAATTATTTTGAAATATATAGAACCCCTAGATAATTTTATTGTTGTCTTAAATGGGGTACATTCAAACTTATTTAAGGTTAGTTCATGATTAAGACCTAATTTTGAACTTGAACATTTGATTATTTGAGAACAGACTATATCCCACATCAGAAAAGAGAAAGTTTCTAAATTTTCTTCGATTGCATTCCTTGTTTTCTTGTCCAAGAATGGCGTAGTATGAACATTTGTGTTTTATACATACAACGAATTGAATTCCTTCTTTCCATGGTATTGACAAACTCTTAACTAAATTGGTTACTAATCACAAAAACCAACATTCAAGTAGATTTACAAATAATCTAACACATATTGTATATGTCAACTAGCTCACACATATTTTATATGTGAGCTCGCTGACACATAATTTCAAAGAGCATTTGATTATATGTGATATGAATACATCTCATTTAAATGGTTTTTGAAAAATGACTTAATATACATGTGCATATTTGTGTTTTCTTCATGTACATGCAAGATTATATGAGAACATCTATTCCACCACAGAAAGAGGAAATAAGTATTTTCTGGAAGAATGGTTTTTAAAATGGATATTTGTGAACTTTTTTAGATATAAGTAGTTTTTTAGAAAAATGGATTAATATGCATATTTATGAGTCCTTTAATTTGAAAGGACATCATGAAATTTGATTATATGACCACTGCAGAAGATGAGAGAAGTATTTTACTGTTGAGGAGATTAGTATTTTATTGTTGAGTAAAAATGATCAAATAACATCATGTGGGATGAGAATTTCACATGAAGGGTTTGGGACTTTATCCACAATGAGAATTCCACCTAAAGAATTTGGGACTTTATCCACAAGGAGATAAGTATTTCATTGGAAGAATGAATTAATATGGATATTTGTGAACGTTCTTCATACACAGTTCTATATTTATTTTCAGATTATTATCTAACTCTAACTCACAATTGTTTTTTACCAAGAACACAATTTTTCTCTTTAAAATTTTTAAGATTTTAGATAAGATTTACAAATTGTTTAATTCATGTATGTTTAATGTGGAGAGTAACTATATTAAATCTGTTTAACTGTGGTTGGGTATGTTATTATTTATTTTTGTTTATTTAATATTTAGTTACAGTATATATGCTAATATGTGTTATTTGTTTTTTTTATTATTGTTTTTTACTGTTACAGATGTCTAAATTATATTTGGTGGAAAATATGTTTACAATATATTTTGTGGAAAAGAGTATGTTGGAGGATGAGACTTAATTCTTTTGGTATGTATGTCAATTTTGTTTTAATCGCAATTTTTGAATTCTGTTTTATTTCGCATGTTTGAAGTGTAAATTTTTAATTTTTGAATTCTGTTTTTTTTGCAGGTATGAAGTGATCTATATTAAAGTGATGGCTTAGAGTCCAGAATTTTGGAGTTAAATGTCTTAGTTTTTGTTATCATCCTAAAATGGATGTGGAACTTATGTATTTTACAGTGTAACTATTCAGACTTTGATTATATATATATCATAATTTTGGAATTCAAAATATCAATTTATTGTCTCATATTTGATTTATCAAAGTTGATGGAAAAAAAGTGGCAAAGTTGTTAGTAATGAACTAATGTTTTGTATATTCTCATTTTTACAATACATTAAATTAAGCATCAAACTCTTAAATACTCTTATGCTATGTATTCATTTAAATGTTTTATTTTATGTTCACTGTGAACTGTTAAAAATATAATTATATTGACATATCATCAAATAATTTTGGCAGAATAATTTTATATTAAAATATTTATTGTTTTTCTAGTTATTAATGACCCTGTTGGTTACATAGATGCACTTAACTAATAAAAAAACCTAAAGGAAAGATAGGAATATAAGATCTACTAAATAAATGAAAAGAAAAAATTAGAGTGTGAAATAATACAAGAATGTGTTGTTATTTATCTATTTAAGAATATGAAAAGCCAATAATACAAGAATGTGTTGTTATTTATATATTTAAGAATATGCAAACCCAATAGATGGACAAGAAAAAAGTGAACTGCCAAACATACAAGATTGTATCATTGCATATATATTTAAGAATATATGATAGTAGACAACACTTTAAACCATGCAAAACCTATTTTAGAATAGATGGCAGTAGAAAACACTTTAAACCATGCAAAGCCTGTGCTGCTATGAACTGCACTAAAAGGAAGAAATTTTCATGATCTATCAATTTTCTTTCAGAAAACTTGTGTTTGATTTTGGAAGAAGGTAACCAATGTGGGATTCAAATGAGGAGGTATGCATTCAAGCATTTTGTTTTAGACATGCCAAGGAACAATACATACCCCTTGTACAACTCAGATAACATGTATGAAAGGGAATTACATTAGTAAAATGATTTGTGGGCTATGGTTTAGTACTATTCACATAAACCCACATTTTTATAAGGGTCAGTGATTCACTTGACTTTATGCAAGGTTGTATTAATTTCCTTAACTTTGTTAGAGAAGATCTATTAATTACAGTTTATGCGATGTAATTCTAATGATTAACACTTCTAAAAAAGTTTAAATGAAAATCAACTTAATTATTAAAATGGAGATTCTAAATAATTTCAAATTTTAAATGAAATTCAACTTAATCATTAGAATGGAGATATTGGTATATATATGATATTATTATTAAAGTAATATTACAACAAGTGGAAGAGATTTTTAAATTGTTTTTAGTTGTTAGAATATTAATTTAAAAAATGAAAAAAAATACCACTTAAAGTCAATGCTCTCAAATCTAGGATAGAAAAGATGTTCAACTCTTGTTTGATTGGTGCAATAGTAATAAAAATAAAATTCTAAAGATAGAAGAGATATCCAAATCAATTATAGGTAATGTTTATACAATAAAATCTTGAGATAGAAGAGATGTTCAACACTTTTTTGGTTTGTGTGATAATGATAAAATAAAATGCTCAAATTGATGTGACAATAAAATAAAACCTTAAAATGGAAGAGATGATCAACTCTTCTTTAATTTTATCATAGTCATTAAAAAAAATGCTCAAAGCTAGAAGAGATATTTACCTCAAAGTTCATATACCCTTAATAAAATAAAATCTCAAAATGAAATAGATGTTTTTAACTCTTCTTTAATTTTGAGAACAACAATTAAAAAAAAATTATTCAAAATAAAAGAGATGTTCAATTCAACTTTAATTTATATAATGCTCATAAAATAAAATAAAAATTGGAATGAGTTAAAATTTGAAACAAGATATTATTACAATAGAAAATATAAAATATGTTTAACTTTTTTTAAAATTAATGCAATATTATTAAAATAAAATGGAAAAAAATGCTATTGAAAAAAGTAGGTGTTCAATGGAAATGGTGTTTAACAATTTTTTAGTTTACAATAAAATACTCACAATACAAAAGGTATACAACTCAATTTTGATTGGTGTAATGCTCATAAAATAATTTTGATTGGTGTAATGGTTGAAAAACATAGATAAAATAATGAACGCATTTATTCTATATGTAGTAAATTTGTTACATGCATTAAAGGATTTGTGTATATGATTTGGATAATTTGTAGGATTAAAGTATAATCATCCAAAGTATAAGTCAATTTAGGTTCCCTAGATACAATCTATAGGTTCTTCCCTGAAATTGTAAATAAGGTTTGATAAACTTTTTAATTCATGGGAAATACAACTTTTTTTAATTGAATGGACCATGAAAGTAAACTAAACTGGAAATGATTCTAGAATCCTAGATATTCATAAAGACATGTACTTTCAATGAAAAATAAAAGATTCTGGAATGTACATGTGCTACTTGTTTAAAAACATTGTAATGGTATTACATCTTCAATTATTCATTCATGATCGACTTTGGACATTTTCCATTTTCTAACTTTTTATTTTATTTTATTGAACTTCTATTAACTTTATGCGTATTGCACAAACCAAATGACTATATTGACAAATTGTGACATATGAATGGTAGTATTGAAAGTGAACATGAGTATCGGTTTGATGGGTTTCTTGAAAAAAATACCCTTTCAATATAATGGATCCTCTTTCATATAAAAAATCGTTATCATCAAAATCTTCTAATAGCCTCATCTTTTGTTCTGTGCATCACATCAAATAATATTTCACGTTTTTAGTGTTTTCTACAGGTGCAACCATGCCAAAGGCATCTCTTGCAAATAATTGGATATCTTGGACAAAAAATAGTTCATGTTAGATTATCACACAAATACATAAACAAGTTATCTGAAAAAATTTAAACATAAAAATTACCTTCTCTAACAAGATCAAAAACTCTATCGCCATCAACAAACACTATAGTTTCATTTGATTCCATATCCTCTGAGCTTGCAAGTGGCATTTTCCCTTTTACATTAAGTTCGATATGTCTACAAGCTTTAACATATTCTGCATTTTCGTTTTCGCAAATATCTATGGATTATGTGTTCTCTATGCAAAGTGAACAAAAACAAGACTCATTTCTTCTATCAAATGCAAACACATTTTGATAACGTTTTGTTTTAACTGAATGTATTTTTCGTGTCCCGGGTATTGTAGTTGCGTCATATAGGATTGATCTATTTACATCTTAGATTCCAACATACCAAAAAAACTTGCACAAGACAAGAACTTGTTAACTTGAAATATCTCAAGAAAATGATTGAAGCTTGAATATAAATTTGAACACGTTCAAATAAAAATATCTTGTGTACATGTGTAACATTTATATATAGACACAGATGTGCACATCCCTTGACATATTATATTCATAGCTTAGCGTCATTTTTCACTATTCAATAACTTTTTCAGCGGATTCAAATCGATCAACATGAGGGTTCATCTGATACCTTCGAAGTGCTCATTTTACACATGCCCCTGCATCGTTGTGCTCTCCTTTTCCATGACCAGTCTCAAAAAAAATCCAACAATGTGTAATGTTTAATTTTTTATGAAGACGACATAACCAATAGAATTATCGTCAATATTTGAACTGACCCGCACACCCATCTGACCATATCCAGTGTCGATCAAATATGATTTCCCATTCTTTCAATGAATCATAAAATTTATCAAAACAATGTTGTACAAATGTGTGTCATGTGCTCGATCATCACTTATATAAAAGTGATATTCTTTAATAACATGTCAATTGTCGTTGGTGATTTATATGTTATCAAGACTCCGTTGAGCATGTCTATATAGAACATGGACAAATATCGTGACTTGATCATAATGATAATATTCACTATGTATTTCTTTTTGTGCAGTGAATGTGTAATTCTCTACAAAATCAACTACAGAAAAAATTGTCCCTGGTGGAAACACTTCACGAGATTGTTTGAATTGTAGGTCTTTCCATCGAGCTCTATGTGAATGCTTGGTGTATTATAAATTTCTTCCTCAAACTTCTTCAAAACATCTATCACATAGATTTTGTCTACCTTTGAATCAATCCTTTTAGAAATAACATTTGAAGAATGTGGAGTCGTGTTGTTGATATATTCATATCTCTTCCAATTGACTGTTATATTAGAAAATGATTGATCATTCATATCAATATGATACTTTGAATGAAACAAATTTATATTTCCACAACGATCACATTTCTTTCCACCAACACATTTTATTTTGTAAAATAAATCATCATCTTCTCTTTCACATAGAATTTCAGATATAAAGCACGGATTGTGGAAGCAGGTGAACTTGGCCATAAAGTTTTACCAAAATCCAAAAAAGTGTCATAATACAACTCAAATTCCACATGACAATGACAACAACAAGTATCACGAACAGTGATGGGTCTAACAAACCATGGCTTTTGTTGCACAAATGTATTGATGAAAATTTTAACTTCTTTGTGCTCTTCTTTGAACTTATTGACAATTCTATTTGTGTCATTGGCAATATATGTTTTGGATGTTCTTAATATTTTTTTCGTGCTATTCTTCATCACAACACATCCCTTTTATGTGGTGAAACATGATATTCTTCCAAACAACAATTACGGGCCAATTATTTAACATTTTCTGCAAGTCTATCTTTGTAGGGTTGTCCAACAAGCCAGTTCATCATTTTCATCTATTTGCAATCGAAATTTTCTATGTTTGTGCAATGTTTTTTTTTACGTTCCCATTGTTTTTTCCATGTGTCGTATCAAACGATCTTTTATATTGCTAAATGAAACAACTGTTGTTTGTATCACTCTACATGCAACACTGACATCTTTTTTTCGAGATTTTCCAAAAGATTTTAATACACTAGTTATATTGTCAAAGACATTTTGTTTCACCTTGGTATCATTTGTCGACTTTTGAATACCCAATAATGATGTAACTTCTTTTAACTTTCTTGACTTTATTAGACAAAGTAAAAGTTGAGCTTGTACTGTTACTGATTCATCTTTGAAAAAAATATTATACATATTCTTAGTTCGATATTTTATATAATG
The DNA here is from genome assembly GCA_010110895.2 of Picea sitchensis. Taxonomy (NCBI): domain Eukaryota; kingdom Viridiplantae; phylum Streptophyta; class Pinopsida; order Pinales; family Pinaceae; genus Picea; species Picea sitchensis. The sequence goes on from SNQJ01S0074873.1 coordinate 34,202, forward strand.
CTTAGCTTTTTTCTTCCCAAATTTGTCAGTATCAACATTTTCTAATATTTCATCATCAATGTTGATAGATTCTCCTACATATTTCAATTTAAAATTTATATTAAAAAACAAAACCCGAACATAAATTCACTAAACTATATATACAAGTGTTCATCTTTTATTATCTAAATTTATGTACATACCTATAGGTGATTTGTCTTCTACTTCAATTTTTGTTTCAACGTCTTCTTCGACATTATAAGACAAATCTATTTATGTTTCTTGAAAAACATCAAATTGTAATTACAATCAATTATATTAAACAATATTTTAAATTTGAATTCTATACTTTTAATATAGACAATATGTGCATGCATACCTGGTTGGACTTCTACTTGTTGAAAATATCTATTTACATTATCATCATTTCTTTCTTCAATATTTGCACGTTCTCGTTTCTTTCTCCAATATTGTTCTTTCCTTTGTTCGTTTTGGTGAGTATCATCTCGAGTGCGATCAAATTTTCTCTTGCACAAAATTTTGTTTCCCATGACTTTTATAGTTATCTGTAAAAGATATGTTCAACAAAGACTTCACCTTGAAAAAATGTTCAACATTTATCTTTCAACATATAAATTGTTATTCCAATAAAAACTTGAACAAACATCAATTACCTTATTCAACAAAAACCAAAAAGACGATTTGAAACTTTGTTTAGGTGATCTAGAAAACAATCAAACAAGCAATGAATTGTGTTAAATGTGTTCAGTCGAAAGCATATCTATACGATTTGGTGCAAAATGAAACAATACAACGTGTCTTTTCATTTTTTTCGATGGACGAAATTCGCTCAACAATCTTTCAGCTGAAAGAACGTTTTTTCAACCGAAAACCTTGGAAACCGTTTAGTTTTTACGGTTTCCGTTAGAATTTAGTTTTTCGGCCGAAAGAATATTGTTTCGGCCGAAATATTATTTCGGCCGAAAACTAAAAATTGGGACTATATTCAGAAACCAGAGAATTCCCCCAAGATTACATGAACTTTGAAGGTTGCGGACTCCTGCAAATACTCAAATTTTGGTTTCGAAAATGACACCATCATTTGCAAAATTGAATCTACTTTCAATTCCTATAATTTGTTTTCATTTTCATTATTTTTATCTAATTTTATTTAATTTTTAAAAAAAATCACTGCATAATATTTTCAGCAGACATTATGATTTGGTGAAATGAAATATCTATATCTCTAAAAATACACGGTGAAAAATTTAGAAAAAATTATATTCATAATCCTTAAACTGTTCTTTTCAAAAGAGTATATTTAGATTTTACTTTTAATTAAAAATTAATATAGATACAAGGTGTGGGAAAACATGTGTTTAAAATCTGCAATGTTTTCATCTTGGTCAACTTAAAAAAATTCTAAAAATTATAATATTCATCTGTTAGATTCAAAATTATAGTCATAATAAAATAGAGTCTCTATAAATTGTTGCAGTACATTTCATTTCTTAAAAACATAATTTTAATAATAGATACATTGTTGTGGGAAAAAATAATTTATTATCATTCCTTTCATGTTTAAGAAACATATTGTTAAACAATTGTCAAATTGACATATCAAATCTTAGTAAAAAAAAATGAAAAATAGTCATTGGAAAGCTAACAAAATTATTCACAAGTTTTGTTTTTACTGTAAAGTGAAATTCTAAATAAAAAAAATACTTTTGTATGCTGAAAGTTGAAGAACTTGTGAAAATACAGTTTTTTTCTCATAAAACAAGCAAAAGTTTTACCCATATTCATGATTTTACGGTCTTCAACTCCCAACTATCAAACTATTTTTTTTGGTTTATGTTATGCATGTAAAAATTTTGAACATAAAGTTGTAAATTGCAGAGCTAATAGCAAGGACATAAATAAGTTTGAAAGTCATGCACAAAATGGTTATCCAAGAAGGCCTAGTGAAACACGGGGAAGAAGCTACAACGAATTTGAATTATTGAGTACTAAAGTGGAATGATACAAGTGCAACAACTTTGGACACATGGCCAAATATTATATAATGACAGTCCCTCCTAGAGAATCACAATAGAATAACAACAGTCACAGACATGAACCTCAACACAAAATATGGATAAGAAAGCAGAATCAGTTTAACAATGAAGAATGCACACTCGCTCTACAAGTTAAACACAAGAAACGTGGTTGGTATGTTGATAGTGGTTGCTCAAAGCACATGACAGGTGATGAAGACGAGTTTCTTACATTGATAAAGGAAATATATGGATCAGTCTCCTTTGGAAACAATGACTCAGCTAGAATCATTGGAAAGGGCACAACCAGAATTGGAAACAATAATACCGAGGAAGAAAATGTTCTACTAGTAGAATATATGAAACATAATCTTCTAAGTGCAAGTAAATGTGTGACCAAGGTCACAAACTTATGTTCAATTCACAGAAGTGAGAGATAAGAAAATAAGGATCAGGGAAATTGATTGCAACAGTTGCAAGAAATTCAAGCAGCATATATGTATTAAGTGAAATTGGCAATGAAAAGTGTTGTCTAGGAAAGGAAGATGAAGTTTGGCTATGGCACAGAAGAATGGGTCACATAAATTTCGATAATCTCATCCAAGTCAGTGAAAATGAAGCAATCATAGAAATTCCCCAAATCATGAAAGCAACCAACACATTATGCAAGCATTGTCAACAAGGAAAGAAAACAAATACCACATTCAAATCAAAGGAATACTCCACAACAAGACCACTGGAAATTGTGCATACTGATCTAGTTGGACCAACTAGACTAAAGGGTTAAAAAGGTGAGCAATACTTTATGTTATTGGTTGATGATTATACAAGAATGACTATAGTTTTTTTTCTCAGGAAGAAATCAGAAGAATTTGAAAACTTCAAGGTATACAAGGAAATGGTTGAAAATGAAATAGATTCAAAAATAAAATTTTTGAGATCAGACAATGGAGGAGAGTTTACTTCAAAGGAATTTATGGATTTTTGCAGTAAGCATGGAATAAAAAGGCAATTTTATGTCGCTAGGAGACCTCAACATAATGGAGTTGTTTAAAGAAAGAACAGGACAGTATAGGAAATGGCTCGAACAATGCTAATGGATTCTAAGTTGACATATGTTTTTTGGACACATGCAGTGCATACAAAAGTTCACATTCAAAACAAAGTAATTCTCATAAACAAAAGTAACAAAACTCTCTATGATCTATGGAAAGGAAGACCAGCAAATGTGAAGCACTTCAGAGTTTTCAAAAGCAAATACTACATCAAAAGAGAAGATGACAGAATGAGAAATTTTGACTCTCATGTGGACAAAGGCGTACTTGTTGGTTACTAAAATACAAGGAAAACATACAAGTGTTACAATCTAAGGCTTAACAAAGTTGTGGAAAACATCAATGTAACAGTTGATGAAACAGGAGGATGAAAATTAAAGGAAGAAGAAAAAGAATCAGTGGAACATGTTTACGAAGAATAAGCAAAGGATGAAGAAGTAGTAGAAGGGGAAGATGAAGAAGATTAGATAGAAGTAGAAGAGAAAGTACAACAAGTACCTCCAAAGTCACCTAGCAAATGAATAAAAAACAATCATCCTTCAAATCAGATTATCAGGAACAAAGATGCAAGAATTGAGACTAGAAGAATAATTTGTTCACCAGAACAACTGCACCTATCACTCTTATCTTCGATTGAACAAAACAGTTTTAAAGAAGCCAACAAGGATGAATTCTGGAAAAAGGCCATGAATGAAGAGTTGGATCAAATAGAGAATAATGACACTTGGGAATTGGTTCCAAGACCAAGGTACAAGAATGTGATCGACACAAAGTGGGTCTTGAGAAATAAATTGAATGAAGATGGATAAGTTACCATAAACAAAGCTATATTGGTATGTAAATGATACGCACATGTTGAAGGTATCGACTTTGAAGATACATTTTCCCCAGTTGCCAGAATGGAAGCAATCAAATTGATCCTAGCTTATGCATGCTCCAAGAATACTAAAGTGTATCAGATGGACATGAAATCAACCTTTCTGAATGGGGAACTTGAAGAAGAATTCTACATTGAGCAACCAGAAGGATTTCAGTTGTCAGAGAATTAAGATTATGTGTGCAGGTTGAAAAAGGCAGGGTATGGTCTAAAACAGGATCCCAGAGCATGTTACTCTAGACTGGATAGATATCTACAATAAGAAGGGTTCAAAAAAGGAAATGCAGACAACAACCTCTACATCAAGGTAACTCAAGATAGTATTTTATTAATTGAAGTTTATGTTGATGATATTATTTTTGGAAGTGATAATGAGAGGTTAAGCCAGAAATTTGAAAAGGATGTGCAAAATGAATTTGAAATTTCATTACTTGGAGAACTATCCTTATTTTTGGGTCTTTGGATATGTCAAAGTAACCAAGGAATTTTTATTTCAAAAACTAAGTATATCAAAGAAATGTTAAAGAGGTTCGAAATGGAAGATTGCAAACCAGTTAATACTCCTATGAAAACCAATTGCAAGTTGAGTAAAGATGATGATTCAAAGTCTACATATCAGAGGCAATACAAGTCAATGATTGACAACTTACTTTATGTAACAACATCCAGACCAGATTTAATGCAAGAAGTTGGATAGGTGGCACAATTTCAAGCAGCACCAAAGGAATCGCATGTTCTAGCAGTGAAGAGGATTTTCAGATATCTCAAGGGTACATAAGAGTTTGGATTATGGTATCCAAAAGGAAAGGATCTATCACTTATTGCCTACACAAAAGCAGATTGGGCAGGTTGCATTGATGACCGACGAAGCACCAATGGAGAATCGTTCTACTTGGGTGAGTGTTTGGTATCTTGGCTAAGTAAGAAACAGTCATCAATATCATTGTCTACATCTGAAGTAGAGTATATTGCAGAAATAGGATGTTGTACATGGGTTCTATGGAAGAAATAAACTCTGACAGATATATAGGTTGAATATGATGAGCCCATTCCAATATATTGTGATAATACAAGCACCATCAGTATCTCAAAAAATCGAGTGATGCACTACAAGATGAAGCACATTCCAATCAAGTATCACTTTCTACAGGAATAGGTTGCAGAAAATAACATCGGAGTTGAATATGTGGGAACAAAATAAAAGGTCGCAGATATCTTTACAAAACTGCTTCCAAGGGAATCCTTTGAGTATCTTCACCAAAGACTCGGAGTAATTTCTACTCCAAAATGAATTCTTTTGAATTATTATCTTATACGTCTTATATTTACACGATGAAGCACCATACAAAGGACATTTCAGGTTGGGGGAGCAGGTTCAGGATGCGTTTAGTCAGGGGGAGCAGCCCCAAGGATAGTTTAGTTAGGGGGAGCAGCCCTGGACGATAATTTACCTTTGCCATTGATGTCAAAAGGGGGGAGATTCATCAGATACATGATATAGAGTTAGTTGTTTGGAGAGAGAGCACAGAAGATTCATCAGATGCGGGATAGAGAGTTAGTTGCTTGGAGAGAGAGCACAAAGGCATGTTTACAGGGGGAGCGATGGTCATGGGGGGAGCATGAGCGATATGAATTCTATGTTGCACCAAAGTATTTCCATCAATGCCAAAGGGGAATATTGTTGAGTAATTGGGTTGGTTTTCATTAATGTCAACCCTTGAATCAAGTCTGGTAACAAATTATGGTAGCCCCAATAGTATGGTTAAGGGACTTAAATTTGATTGATGTATAATAGTATGAAGATTAATATATTTGCAAGTAAGACTATTTTGGATGGATAGTACATGTCATTCCATTTCCGGTGATATGTGGAACATCACATAACTCGTCAAAGTTAGAGAGTTATGCCCTTGTGAAGTTGGAGAACCATCATGAGTTATCTAGAAGTTCAAAGAAGTCAAAGTATTCTAGAAGCTCCTAGAAAAAGGTTGACTAGTTAAGTGGGTGAAACTAGGAGTTAGTCATGGGTTAAGTTGTTGCAATAAGAAAATAATTAAAAATA
>SNQJ01S0074874.1:3756-24879 GCA_010110895.2 Picea sitchensis
GGGGGGGGGGGGGAAGAATTTTGATATTTATTAAGTTTGAGTGGCAACCATCAATTATTGTTTCCCTTGAACATGGAACATGCTTGCATCATTGTCTTATAGTTGGAATTTAGATTACCTTAGGAGATGTACCATGATAATGAATTATCTACTCCTTCGATTGGTTATTCTTTTAGTCTCTATTGAGAGTGATTTAATGCCTCTTGCATTATTGCATTATGTCGTTGGTCCTTTTGATTCATTGTTTCCCAAGTATTCATTGCATTGTGCTATATGATCAAGGGAAATTGAGCCTAAGTCAACTACTTTATGCAATTGTTGACCTTTCATGTTGGCTATCCACATGTCAGTTTATACTTGGTAGTTTCTTTCTTCAAAAAAATATTTGGGTTATTGTTTCATGTTGATTGATAGGGTATGCCTTAAGGCCCTCCTTCAACACATATTTTCCTATCAAGACCATATCATTATCTAGGAAGTGGATCTATAAACTAGATAGTACCTTGGGACTTGCAAACAATATTAGTGGAAGGATTCCTTTCAATTAATAGTGGGTTTACACCATTGAACCTTTATTGATCAATTCACACTCGAAAGATTGTACTATGTACCATGGGATCCATTTTCATTATTAGTGAGTCCCCTCACGTCTATTAATAATTCCCATAAATGATCGGTAATAGGATGGTTTTACCATTTGTATAAAATTTTAGATTATTTATTTCAGATGTTATGTGTAAGATGGTGATACTTATTTCTTTGGATTTCCTTAACTTATTTATTCTCAAAGGAATCAATGAAGTGGGAACATTCATTATCTCTAGCCCACTTTCCACAACATTGGCAACATTTCTTAGTGTCTTCAAATTGTGGTGTGGAAATCAACGATCAGGAGAGTGGATCCTCAATCAACAAGCTAATCCACGATCATCTTACTTGCCAATTAACAATCAACTCAACATCAACTCATTTATTTACATGATGTAGATTCATACAAGCATTGAGTTTGGATTGAAGACCTTGGGTTAGGGTCATCCTCCATCGATTCTACCCTCATGAGTTGCACAAGATTGTATCATTGATTGATAAAGTACTTTGAAAGCCACATTTTCACTCTCATTTGTGTCAAAGTGTATTCATGATGTATATAGTTACATAGATCCACATTGTATTTACAGTGGTTGTGATATTTTATATGACATGGATCCACTGTGTAATTTTTTGTGGCCATGGTCATGCATTTCACTTCATGGATCCATAGTGTATTGTGTGTGTGGCCAAGCTTATTCATATATTTCTGAGCATGGGCATGCCTACCTTGTGGATGATCTATATTTGATAGGTTGATTTTTATTTGTGGGTACTTCTTGGTTCCTTGCTATGAAGAAATCCTCCTTAGTCTACTCGTCACCATCTACTTTTGTAATGTATTTTGGTGGTTAGTTACTTTTCTAATATTTTACATTATGGGGCATCTATCCTACTTGTATTTTCCACCATAGGCCTTGAAAGGATGTCATTAGATGCTATGAAGTTGAAATTACACTCGTACAAAGGAAATTACTCATAAAAACTTATAGAGAGTCTTGGAAATAGTTCTTCCTAGTAGAAGAGAGGCCAATTGTACCTTTCCCATACATAAGGCATGGCCGATCATGGGTATCCCATACAAAACCCAAGGCCACCCCTTAGAACTTCAAGAATTGGAGAGTTATGAGGAGATCAACAAGCAATGGGTTGGAAAAAGCTCATAATTGGGCATAAAACTTGTGCATGAATTTGATCCACCCAATTCACATGCCATGAAGCCTATTCTTAGTTCCTCAAAGAATATATAAGAAGGATCCAAAGCTAAGGGAAAAGGCTAATTCAGAAAAAAGACTTCAGAAAGCTCCATAACATTAGAGTCCAATTAGAGAAAGAATCTTTGGTCTATAGTCTCCCATAATTGTTGAGTTTTGGGCATCAACACTAGTGTGATTAGGGCCTAGGTGAGGGAATCTTACCACTGTATGATGTTGGATCATGCTTGTTCAATAGGGTGATATTGTGGCTAAGGAGAGGATCTCTGGGTAGTTGGATCTTGGAGTATAAAAATGAATCTCAAGGTAAAATGGTCGTGTTGTAACTATTTTTTTGTGAATACAGATTTAATCTCTTTCCCCTCCAAAATCTATATGTTCATTGTATAAATTTGTTGAACCTGAACAGAATAGATCTAGCTAGAAAATACTACACACATTTGCAGAGAGAATTTGAGAAAGAAGAAGCAAGATAGAAAGAATGGAAGAATTCTCATTAACCGTATTCCACACTCAAAGAGTGAATAATTTACAATATAAATAGGATAAATGAGTAACTAATGAGCCATAGTGGTGGTCTAGATTGATCTGGACAGACACCAACAGTTACAAAAGTAAATTGCCACCTAATCTAGTCTCTCGGGTAGTTACGGGAGTGAACTGCCACCTAGCTGAGTTAACTAGTCAACTAGTCTTCAGTTAACTGACTAAACAAAGAGTAGTGAGTTGGTGATGATCCCAATGTTGCATGGTGACAAAACCAATGCAACATCTAAAATCAACTCAACAACACTTATCCTCCATATCTCTTGATCTTTTCTTGTACTCTATTAAAATCACACAAAAGAATAGCCATTTCAACAATCACAGTAGGAATACATGTAATTATAGTAGATATCAAATCAATCCCTTGCATAACAAAATCCCCCATAACCATTTCGACAATCACAATAACCATTTCAACAATCACAATGAGCCATGTCAATGCCAAATGAATGCCAAATCAATCCCTTGCATAACAAAATCCCCCATATTGACTACCAATTCTTGAACACTTCCCCAACTGAACCATTACCAAAACCACTAAACCACCAACCTGCATCTCATAAATTGTCATTACAAACCTCCATACTCATCACTATAGTGCCAAAGGGTCTAGATTTTGAGAATCCAACTATATTCTTAATCACATTGAAAAGAAATAGAGCAATACAACCACATGCACAACAATAAAGAAAGAAAACCACATGCAATGGACTACCGCTTCATGGTACTATAAATAATACCCAACGCTCACAAGAAGGACAATCAAAGTAGTGAAAATTGTAGGGGTTTTAATTCCCCATCCTATTTCGCATGCATGAGACAACACTTGAATAGATATAAAATATTTGTAAACATAGAAGGATGAAATCAATGAACATGCATGAAATTTGAGCCCTCTTCTTACTCTTAAAATTCCTTTTGCTAACTCAACCTCCATATTGGCACTTGTACCCATACCAAAGTTATGGGTTCTTAAAACCTAAAAGAACTCATTCTTTTCAACATATTGTGCCACTTGCATGAAATTTAAGCCCCCTTGCTTACTATTAAAATTCCTTTTGCTAACTCAACCTCCATATTGGCACTTGTACCCATACCAAAGTTATGGGTTCTTAAAACCTAAAAGAACTCATTATTTTCAACATATTGTGCCACTACATGAACTCTATGAATAATTCAATCAAAGGTGAAAGTCTTATAGAGATGATTGACCATCCAAGTCAAGTCATATGGAATGATGATAGTAGAGTCACTTACCATTTATTATGTATTTTATTTTATGATTCTAGATGATGATAGTAGAGTCACTTACCATTATTATGTTTTTGGATTAGTATTAGTATTATATTTGATATTATTTTTGTTATCTTATTATTTGTTGTTTTAAATCAATAAGTATATACTTTTATGAGTATTTCCTTATTTTATCTGAGTCATTCCTTAAGAAGTACTTTGTGTATATGTTTTTGTTAGTATGTTAGGTATTCTCCATACATTCCTATTTTATTTGCTTTCTGAACATTTTTGGTTGAAAGCTTTATTTTTCTTAAAGTATTCACATATGTTTAGAGTGTGAGATTTGATTGAGTCATCCATATCGATCCAATTGATTAAAACATTGAGAGGTATTAGAACATGAGGCATCTGAGACAACCTAGGAGGGTTTCTTGGAGTGATAACGGTTACATTCTTGATTTCCATTTGGATCATGGATGATCCCTTAAAGGAATTTTAATATTGTATGATTAATTCACATAGACTTATTTTTAATAAAATGGAGACACACACACACACACATATTACCTGAGATTTTATTTTGGAAATCTAGGAAGACCAACAACTTGTTTAGAGCCACTACTTCTACAATTTTTACTCATCCCATTACATCTTCTGGTTTATAATACAACATATATGGGATCCTTGTGACATTCAAAGTACTTCAATCCATTGACCTAGATCAATCCAAGGAACCTAATTCCTTAGCAGAATTAGAAAGAGCCATCAGAAACCATGTGTTGAAAATACTAAAACATCGTAAAACCATGAAAATTTTTAGGACTCCACCTCCTGTGACTCTCCGATGTGCTCGACACAACTAGATAATAGGTTTCATCATTACCAAAGAATATAACATACCTAAGCACCCTCTTAGCACCCTACTTCCCAAACAATGTCATATGGAGCTTATCTTTGCCTTATTTTGTAGGTTTTTTATATATTTCTCTCTAAGATGTTAACCAAATTCATAAATTGTATGATAAGGTTTTTTTCACAATAAGAGGTCTTCTTAGTCAACAAATTTATCTCTAATGAGATACTATTTAATCTAGTGTGAGCCATAAATGACCTAAACCATTCCTTTGTTTCAAATGGATCATCGATCATCTCACTGAGATTTTAAAATAGTAGTAGTTGTAGTGTGAGGGTGCACTCTCCTCCCTGGATTTCCCATGATGAATAACACATATGAGTTGTATTAATGAAGAAACTCAATGCTCATATTGATTGCATTCACTCATTTGCTTCCATAAATTAATTGTTAACAAGTTACATGTATTAATCATTGACTTAATAAAGTACAATTAAGTGATTATTATTAATGGGGGCTTGTTTGGTTGGTAAAGTGGGGGTGTTGTTATTCCCTCCACCAAGGTTAAATTCTCTTTAGGTACATATTTATCTCATGTGAGACAGCGTGCCAGTACAAGAGAATCATTTAATGCAATTAGGCATAGGTGTAAGTCCTATGTCACATTGGTAGAATAGATAACCCTAATCAAAATGGCTTAGTCGAAGATTTCTTTTGTAGCATGTAATACATATTTCCTCCACTACAATATCCCATATCTAAAGCTTTCATTTAGTTTTATTGTTTCAAAATTTTCAAAAATGATTTTCTAATGTTTCATCTCTCTTATGAAACTTCTCATTTCCCAAAGGCTACACATAATGTTACTTCTTCCCACCACAAATCTCCAAATGGAAGGTGAAACAACCACCAATACAATAGAAATTGATAACTTTAAGGAACTCAATCAAATATAAACATATAACATATGGCCTCCCTATCAAAAACATATCTTAAATGAATCCTTAAACTAATTGAACTAATCCTTGTAATTTCTTATTAAACTTTACATATATGAATTTCAAGTTTTTCTTATCAACACACATTAACTCTTTTCTTTTTAACTCTACAATTAAATATAAGGTATGTAAATATATCATAATTCATCTCTTAACAAGTATATCAATATTTCTCTATTAAAAATTCATATTTTACAAAATTATTCATTAAGGTGAACCCATTCTTGAATGAATATATAACTATTTCTTAAAACCCTAGTTAGCATAAATTGTTCATAAAAACTCCTTTAGAGGCATGTCATTTTCAAAGGTATTAATATTCAAATAACATTTTCATGTTATTTTTAAAATGACTATTACAAAGGAAACTTATTTCTACCATTATGAAATAAGGTTAATGACCTCAAATTTTAAATTCTCTCATAAATCACATCTACTACAACTAGACATTTAGTGTATTTAATTGTTAATTGTTTAACTTAAGGTTTAAATGGGATATTTTGGACATCTTTGAACTTCATCATTGACATAGCACCATTTTGAACATGTTACAATCCAAGACAAAATATAGATGTAAAGTAACATGTCAATTCACATGTGATAACATTTAGGTGGCTTAAAATCACTCTATATAAACACACATACACCTAAAGTTAGGGTGTCCAAGTACCAACGCCTCTCCCCCTTACTTAATAATTTAAATATATAAATAATTGATAAAAGTAGTCAAAGATAATAGCTTTAATAAAAGCATAAAGAAGTGGAGACAGATCATGTATTTATTATTATATTTATTTAGGAGATGTAATTAATTCAATATATAAAATTTACTTAACATTATATCTTTAATATGATCATGATGGTTTACCTCTCTAAAATAGACAAGGTTTCATTTTATGTTAAACATGGTAAAATAAAAGAGACCAAGAATTACATTTGGTAAAGCAGGAAGGTCTTGGAGGCAATGAGTTATGGAAACTAGGTGGAGTGCATGTAATGTGTGGGGTGGAGAGTTAAAGATGTTTGCTCATGATTCTTCTATAGAATCATGATTTCAGTTCACTTACTCGGGATGTTTTAAGTTAGTCAGATATTTAGTTTCACTATACATGCAATGAAATGGCAGTCTTAATTTAAAGGAAATGTACATTTTTTGTTTTTAAGTTCATAATTTGTGGAAGGAATTAATTTTGGACAGCCAAGTGGATTGATAAGATCTTTTAGATGTTTCCAACTTCCTCTTATGGTGTTTCATTTATCATTCCAGAGTCTCGTCTTCAAACTTCCATAGGCATATGTGTTTAATATTGTCTACATTCTTTGATGTGATTCTCTTTATTTTACCTCTATTGAATTAGTCAAGTCACTATGTCTAGCCCATTCTTTTTGAGTCTATGGTGGCTGTTCATGTTAGAAACCAATAATGAAGTTATTATCCTTTCTCGATTTAGAAGTAACATGTTTATATTCTAATCATGACTTTGAACTTTGCAAATGTTTAGTCTCAAGAGTTAACTTAATTAGTAGATACTCTTGTACGAAGTGCATAAAAGTCTTGGAATCAAATCTCATCAAGCTATTTGAGATTACCAACAACACATACAGTTGATGATTGATCCACCTTCCATCCAAAAAAATCTGAAGAAAAAAAAAAAAAACTCTCTAAAAGTGCTTATGCTACCAATAGTTTATTAATATATAGAAATAAATAAAATTATTTAAAAGAAACATTACCTCATCTTCATGACACAAACATCAATGTTCACATTTTGATAAATTTTCTACTCAAAATCTTAAAGGATAGATTAAATGGACAGTCAGGGGAGTTTTTCATACAAGTTCACAAGGGTATATGTTAAACACCACATTTTACATATGACCAACTAAAAGTATAAACCACTCAATTACTCCCAAAATAAAAAAAAGAAGAGTACAAACTTGAGTTGGTTGATCAATGTTCCAAAATATACATGCAAGTCTCTCTATTTCATGATGGGCGATGGTACTCCCTCGTGACAAAGACTTATGGCCAAGGAACAAGTCTCACTTACTCATGATGTGAAAGGAGACAATATTAGAGGTGCATGTCTCTCTTGTTCATGATGGGCACTAGGTATTTAGACTTGATTGTCAAAAGGTTGTACACGCTACTCCAAGTTTAATGTCAAAGGTACAATAGTCATTGAGTCTAATGTCCAACCTAAATACACCTTTAATGAAGAAAAAAATCCCCCAAAACAATGAGAATGTAGTGACAACTCCCTTAACCCACCATTAGATTAGATGTGTGTTGTTAACTTTACTATGTTTTGGTATGTTAATTGAGGAGAAGGTAGTGACAACTCCATTAACCAACCATTATATGTGTTTTTGTTAACTTTACTATGTTGTGGTATGTTTATGTTAAGTGGGGATTATGTCTGGGCTTGTTTTATGATTTAACTGTGAAACCCAATTAAAAATTATAATTATTTTTATAAATTTTATTATTTATAAAATTTATTTGTTTATAAATATTATTAATTATATTAAACAAAATAAATATTTAATAACTAATCCTAAAATCATGGTGCAAAACCCAAATTCATAGAGTGTTTAAAATAATTATGACCTCTTCATCCTCGTGGGTACAAATATAGGCCACCATGAGAGTTTCTTTCAACTTTTCTAACATTATTTTTTATTTTATTAGTGGAGTTACAATGAGTCCATCTAGGGATTAAAAAAGTCAATTTTAGTACATTATGGTCGTTATATTTCACGACACCTAAACATACTTATGTTGTGATGTCCTTAGCTTGCCCCCATGGAGATGTAGAGGGGTTGCATGGGGATGTGGGGAACATCTCTAACATGCCCAACACATTGGATGTAGGATCTGAGAAAGAGGTCCCCACTTTGCTTTTATTAGATAATTACCATGAAAGCTGGTTGGGATGGTTACTTTGAATGAAAACATTTACCTTTAGTTAAGTGAGAATGTCCTCATCTTCTTATCATCTATTTACCATATAAATTATTTTATAATATCTTTATAATTAAGATAAGTGTGACATTTTATCTTTGGGTGTAGAATAGTTAGTGATGGAGTGCACTATTAAGGTACTTCATTATGTGAGGTCATTTATTCGAAACTTTGACTTACATTGTATGTCACATATGGGGCAACATTGGTACACCTAGAGGTTATATAGTGGTAGTGGGTGGGACTCAACAACCCCATATCCGCGTGTGAAATTATGAGCTAGAGCTAGTTGTGATTATGCAGGATACAAAGAAAAAAGACAAAGTGGATTTTCTATAATAACCTGACTGAATTTGTATTGATAGATGCATTATATATTGTCTTCAAATGGTGGTGTTAAAGGAAAATATTTTTTAATGTTAATGCAATTAAATTGGGAAATAAGTCTATTATTGAATTTATGGTTGGTACAGAGTAAGATTGAAGCATTTCCATAATAATAATTTAGGTTCAACTTTTTATGTATATAAGTTATGAGAGCTTATTTTCATATTAATTGTGTCGTATGTTAATGTTTATGGAATTATTTATTATATAATTTATTTGTACAAATCGTTTTTATGAGTGTTATTTGTTAATGAACAATTTTAATGAGTTTGAATAGTTCACTTAATATTTATTGAGCGTTATTTATTAATGAACAAATTCTTATTAGTTTAAATAGTACATTTAACACTTATTAATTATCATATTTTCTATGAGTATTATTCACTTATGAACAATATCATATGAGCTTGAATAATCAGTTTAGTTCTCATTGTATCAAATGATGCTTGTAGATGTGAAGAGGTGGGGAGCCTCTACAACCCAACATTGTCATGGTATCCTTTTTTAGGACTAATTGTGTGGAGTTTTAATATTCAAGGAATTCACTATGACTCGTCTTATTACATGAGTATCATTCACCAATGACCCATTTCTCATGAGATGTAATAGTCCAATTGGAATTCATTGTGTTGGACAACTGAGAGCGGGAGTGGTCAGGTTGTTCACCAGGTAGCAAACAATTGCAGCTTATTTTAGAAACTCTTTCTGAGAACACTTAATGTCAATCCTACAATAATGCAGGGAAGTTAGAAATAGAACATTTAGCATCATTCACACATATGAAATGTCTGAGGCAATTCTTCAGAGAGCCATGAGGTAAAAACTTCTTCTTTATATGATAAGTAATCTTTGTTTGCATACATTATCATACTTAGGCACCAACTCATAATGAGGGGCTACACCCTCTATTTTGCAAGATGCTACTTAAGACATAACTCTCTATTCTCTAGCACCCACTAGAGGAAGCAGAGCTCCCACAGTTTCTCTAGCACCCACTAGAAGGAAGCACCAAATCCCTAAGAGTTCCTTTTAATTTGGATGGAAGCACCAACTTCCGATTACAGACATAGACTGTATGGAGACAATGTTCTCCCTTGCACGCCACTTTCCTATACCCTGGTTTTAGTTTGTAGCTAGATGGAGGCTACAGCTCCCGCAGTGGTCAAACGCCCGTGGTGCTTGGGAAACAATCCTCCTAAGCACCTCCCTACCACCTTAAATGCTCGATTTTTATATGGTTTATCCGGTGTTAATGTTATCAGTAAGCACGGTCTTATCAGCTGTTTCTGGCGCTTTGCTCTGCACGCATAGGTGTCTTCTGTACATCCCTTATGCTATGTTCTTCCTTTATGCTCGTGCGCAATAATGATGACCATTCCTCTTGTATGCATTTGAACACTACACTCTGCCTCCTTCTACGCAGATAAATCCCTCTCAACAACAACCCCAATCTCTTCGTTACAGCGTGTTATACTATCGTACCTTCTTAGGTCCTCCGTTCCTTGGTGCCTCGCATTGCATCTTCAGTGTGTCATGGTTACCGTTTCTTGGGTTTGACGCGCCGCCCTTCAATTAAATTTTTGCTTTAGCCTTTCGGCTCGTGCATCAACACACTCTCATTGCATCTTCTGCACAAATTTTGAGTCCTCTACCTCATCATCATGGCAGTTCCTCGACACCAGTGGTTTATACATGTCGTTCATCATCAGGTGTTATCTTTGCGTTCCATACTATCCTCTGGCGGTCCGAGGACTCTGTCTTCTCTGTCACAGTTGGGCTCATCCTCTCTATTGTAGTTCCAGGCTTCAATGCTCTTCCATCAATCAATCACCTCTATGAAAAATATTCATTCCACTGGAAGATACCATGAGACTCTTCGACTGCAGCTGATCGCCACGGAATTATCTTGAGTCCTATGGTGAGAGAACAATTAATTAAGTTTTCGCCGGTTACAGCTGTGAACCTCCAAGAGCAGCATCAACAAACTGGATACAATAGCGGTCGATTAGCGTGAAACGTAGCCGATCCTTATTCCCGAATGGCACGGATCGCGATTGATGGGTCTCGCGGCTTGTTTTCCGATTTAAGCGTTCGACGTTTCGGCATTTCTATGGGTGGGGCGTCTTGTCTCTCAGTCGCGATCCTTTGAAATGGAGTTAGCCGTGCTACCTCTCCCTTAGACCAACCGTCGATGCTGACCATGGATTTATGGCCGGGGAAAGCCAGTCACAGACATTACGTTTCACGTTTTAGTTTTTGGGGATTACGTGGCCAGGTCATCTCGTCTCCGTAATCCCCAATATCGATGGGCTTGTCTTGGATCTCTTCTCTACATCTCTTCAAAACTGTGACCACCGGTGATAGTATATACATCCATGCGTAGCAATGGGACTTTACGCTGGATTCTTTCATTATTAACCATCATTTGTGCCAACATTATACCTTAAGTTTGATAACGTTAGGTTGTGACAATAGCCCTTCTCTTTGTTGCTTGTTGTAACTTTCACGATAGTACCTACCCTTCATGGGATGCCCTAGTTATCATTATGTTTGTCATTTGGTGCCCATGCTATGTTTTTTTTGTATGCTTGAGGACTTATTATTTATCTTCCATGACTTAAAAGTAGTTATCATTCTTAATATTTTTTTATCCGTATCACGAAGGGGTTCTTGTTATTTTTGTTTCTTTATGGTTGCATGTTCTTATTGACTACTTGTGTCTTGGTGCATACTACTATGCTGCCATTCGCTTGATCTTGCTTATTTCCATTGTAGTCACTATTTACCATTTTCCATCTGCATCCATCTTCCATTTTGCAACCTTTATCCTTGAAGAAAACAACTATAAGTGGACATCACTTGTTCATCACCTTTTTTCATTTGTTTTATCAGGACTAATGCACTTAGGATATGATTTTGTTAAGTGAAGACCAGACCTATTATAATGAATTTAAAAAACACATATATATTGAGCCTTGACTATCCGCCGGAGTTAAAGCGAAAGCTGAGACAATGACCGATATAGTGTATTGTGAAATTAGAACATAATAAATGCTGGAGAAACCAAGACATTTAGCACCCATTAGTGAAAATCTCCTTAGTTGAATTACATCATAATAGAGCCATGAATATTATAGCCTTGGCTCTAAGAAAAATAAGATTCTAATCGCAACCATTAAGCTGTGCCATTACGGTGATGGTGCATTGTCAATATCCTCCTCAGCCTTCTCTCTCACATCTGGTGACAATACGAAGGCCTTAGCGCACATCGGGCATATCTGTCCTAGTGGCTTGTTGGAGTAGGCATCATGGGGCATGTCGATGTCTTCTTGAATTAGGTATGTAGCGGTGGTTGGTCCTCCTGAAGCTCCTCCGTCGAACTATCGATCCAGGTGTTCTGGGTGGAAGGAGATGGAATATACGTACCATTCTTCTTGCATGATGGATAAGGGATGTGGCATAGGAGTCGTTCCACCCTCCCTCTCCCATATTTCCTTCAGCAGTGCACCTTCTAGTTGTGTTGCCTCCGCCTCTACTTCATCCCTAGCTCGTGATGAGTGTTGTTCCTACTGATTCGTCCAGTCGCCCACACCCAGGGAAAATTCTTATGCGCTCATTTCCTTATGCATGTCCATGTCTTCCAGAAATTATTCTACGATATAACAAGTAGGGGGTTCCTCCAAATGGACGACCCCTCTGTGGTCGCTATGCAGTTTCCCTGTAGCCTTCATGATGGTTTCCCCTGGAAGGCAAGTTGGCGGGTTCCAATTGTCTGGAACTATGAAGAGTAGGTGTTTTGGAGGAGCCTGAATTGGATCCTCCAAATAACTTCTTCACATGGAGCCATACTGGGAGGCTGGTCTTGGGCTTCTTGGCTTTGTGGATGAGCTGCGTCCGAGCCATGGACAATGCTTGCTCAAACGTTTGTTGTCTTCTTCAGCAAGCGTCAAAAGCATACCAAGCAGCGCCCTTGTGGGGCTTGCCTCTTTCCCTCAGCATGTGTATGAGGATAGTGACCAGAGCATCAATGGGGTTGCTATCACTGCAGCAGCGCTCGAAAATGTCTAGCTTCTGCTGCTTAAACTCGAAATGAGTTCTTCCCCGTCCAAAATCATAGATATTCATGAGAAGTGATGCGAATGGATCTGCCATTAAGGCTATCTTCTTAGTGCGTTGTGCGTCCATCCCCTTCACTCACGTGGGAGGACTCGTATCGATTTGCTTCTCCTTCTTGCTCCCATCCAGCAATGGTGGGGATGGGGCCGGTGTACAATATTCGGGTATCACGGCTCAATACCATGGCTCGGTGATCCTGGGTGCTTTTATCTAGAGGCGCTTGGGATGTAGTTTCATTCCATTGAGCCACTTATTTTATCCACTATAACATACTTTTATCTCTCCCACCGCCCTCCTAAAAACATGAAATTGAGACGTACAAAATAAAAATATATCAAGAGCTAAAGGGGGAAGGGTGCGATATTGTCAGTTTGAGTAGCAACCATCAATTATTGTTTCGCCAGACATGGATTATTACTTGCATCATTGTCTTATGGTTAGGCAAACTGAAGTGTCAACTAAAAGAGAATATTCTCCAGGTGGAATATTCTCCCCTAAAGTATAGGAGACTGGATAATGACTAATTATGACTAATAAACAAGGAATAACCTTAGGAAAAAAAAATCCTAGATGTGTGTGAAGTAACTCCAACACATTGATCTATATTGTGTCTCGAGTATGATTTTGTTGATCTATGTGGGATTGGGATACTAGAGTAGAGCTTAATCCATGCTATATTTTATTTGATATGTTATTAAGGTACAAGGAAGGTTGTCCTTGTTTGATGATTGTGTAGGTAACTAGGTGAAGTAACATTATTAGAGCTGGATCTAGCAAGGAGCTATTGGTTTATATTGTTGGGAATCTATCGAAATTCAAGTAAGTTTATCCTTCTCTTTCATGCCCTTATGAAATGCATGATTAGTTCTAGAGGAAAAAGGTATGATATCTATCGTGTTGTCTGTCATTGGTTTATATCCAACCAATGAGGGGATTTGTTTATCCATAGGTGAATTTCTCTTCAACACTTCCCGAGTTACCATTTCATCATTGTCACTACCCTAGTGTTGTGAGACCATAATATCAATACCAAAGACAACTTTGAACAGTACTTCAAACTTACAATTGAGAAAATCTAATTTGTGGAGCATGACCTATTGTTGGAGGTATTTTTCCTCCACTACTTGGGAAATGAAAGCCTTGTTCAACCAATACAATTTTGTTAGCCTAGATATCTTAGTGTCCCTGGTTTGAGAGAATCTAGGGTTTGGAATCCAACCCTCAAATTCTTCCTAAATTTATTCTTTGGAAATCCTTTTTCTCTTCTGCCTAACTACAATCTCCATTTGGGTTATTTCCTCTTTGATCGGAGCGGGGAATCTATACTTGAAATTGATATTTTCTACATTGACATCTTTCTCATACCGAGTGAAGTAACACAAAGATTTCTGGGAGGAGAATTTACAAGTCACTTTTTTAGACTTTATGCAGGACAATTTATTTCTAGTTTCTTGGTCCTACCCCTAACTAACTCTTGCCATCTTCTAATGCCAAAGCAAGATTGAGAGGAAAAGTTGTGGGGAGGGAAAGATACAAAGATAACAACTAATTACCACTATTAGAAGCTAAGGGGGAATTGGGTAACAATGGGACCACTTTAGACAACGAGATGAAATATTCCTCGATAGGGGGGAATTCCACCACCCGAGCAACCATTGGCTAAGGAAAACCTAGTTTTCCCTCCTAGGTATTCCAAGTCATAGGAAAACCAAAGTAAGGAGGTAGACTAGACTAGAATTAAACCAAGGAAAAAAGACCAAAGGAGAAGAGAACTAATGAAGAGTTTCAGGACTGAAATGCCCCGACCAAGATTGCCAGCAAAGCCCTTGCCATATCAAGTTGAGTGCCCTCCAATCACAACCAAAATACTTCGTTATTTGCTCTTAAACCTAGCTTGAAATACTCCTAAACACATTCCTTCCATAATTTCCACGACCATAATCATATCAAAGATTCATTACACTATATTGAAGTGAGACACGCTAAAACAACAATGACAACCAACCCCTCCACATCTACCTTTCACAATTAACTACCTTGTATTGCATTATTTGTACAAAATAGATAGATAGGAGGTGTTGTGATGCCAACCATTATCCCCCATCCAAGTGAACCTATAAAAATAATTTAAAAATGAGAAAGCATTTATTATAGATATTACATTTTATTCTCAGTCTCACTTGTGCCTTTCAAAATGAGCCAAACGGATATCAATACAACTATACATTTTACTCAACTCTCACTTAATTGATGAAGCAACAAAGTGTGTGTCACTATATTGGAGCATGTGCACTAGGATGAGCTTCCACATCCCAAAGACGAATGTTCAATAATATATGTAGTAACGTTAATCTTAATATAATGCTCCGTTGATTCTTAAAGGTTGGTAATTTAAGATTATTTCGAGAAGAATGTGAAGTATTTTTTCTTTTTGTGAAAGGCTTTTATAGGATTTTCTTTTCTAATACTTTAAGGTGTTGAAGACCATTTTTATATAGTTGTGAAACACAAGATACATAATAAAATTATAAGCAAAAAAACAAAAAATCTCTTAAATATTGTTGTTATATATTTTATATTTTTAATAGTTGTTGGGCACTTTCACTATTTAAATTGAATGTTGCCCACTTGTGTTTGGGGAAGTCAACCATGTACTTAAAGGTATTGAAAGGTTAGTCGTCTTGTTTCTTTTTATTTAGGGATTTGGTATAGGTAACCAACTTCTCCAACCTTATTATTTTGTTTTGAATACTAATATTTAATTTCTATATTAAAGAAGGTTGTGGTCAAGTGGGATATATTAAAAACAGTTGTGTTCAAGTGGGATAGTAAAATGTTATAAAAATGGTTACAAATTTCAACATTATTATTTTGTTTTTAATAATAATATTTAATTTTTATATTAAAAAGGGTTGTGGTAAAAAATAATAATGTTTAATTTTTATATTAAAAAAGGGTTGCAGTTAAGTTGAATAGTAAAATGTTATAAAAATGATTACATTATACTAATGACAAAAACAAAAAATATCAATTTTTTATTTAAACTTATCTAATTGACTTAACCATACTCTATATTTATAGCCTTGACAAGTATAATATCGTAGAAAGTGTCATAACAAAAACGCTACCTAATACAACATATCACAAGATTTTACATAAAATTTGGTCAATGAGGAGCTACTTATTTCATGCCAACCTAGGTCTTCGAAGTGTGATCCCCTGGGCAAATATCCACGGTTATTGGATCCACTATGCTAGACTCACCTACAATCATCTCCACATTCAATTGAAGTGTGTGATGTGGCTATGAGGCCTCTTCATTTACCCTGGAGGAACCATATTGGGAGCAAGTTCCTACATAAACATATATTGAGGATGGGAAGACTACATTACCTTTCCTAGAAGCTAGAGATGAAATACAATGTGTGAGACTAATAAATGTGGATAGCTTAGTTTGTTCTCCAACTCCACATATTTTTCTCTATGAATATGCATAAAGATTGTAAACTCTTGCTCTGATTCTATGACAACCAACAATTAAGTGGCAATTTCAACTACACATCGATCCCTAACTTTATTTTCCACTATTTTCTTATGTCCACAACCCATATACCATCAAGTACATTTATGAGATGAATTTGTTACACATTTTACTTCTAACACCTATCACTCATATCTCTTGATCTTTTTCTTAACCTCTATTAAAATCACACAAAACAATAACCATTTCAACAATCACAATGAGCCATGTCAATGCCAAATGAATGTCAAATCAATCCCTTGCATAACAAAATCCCCCATATTGACTACCAATTCTTGAACACTTCCCCAACTTAACCATTACCAAAACCACTAAACCACCAACCTGCATCTCATAAATTGTCATTACAAACCTCCATACTCATCACTATAGTGCCAAAGGGTCTAGATTTTGAGAATCCAACTATATTCTTAATCGCATTGAACAAAAATAGAGCAATACAACCACATGCACAAAAATAAAGCAATAAAACCACATGCAATGGCCTACCTCATCATGGTACTATAAATAACACCCAACGCTCACAAGAAGGACAATCAAAGTAGTGAAAATCGTAGGGGTTTTAATTCCCCATCCTATTTCGCATGTACGAGACAACACTTGAATATATATGGCATATTTGTAATCATAGAAGAATGAAATCAATGAACGAGCATGAAATTTGATCCCTCTTCTTACTCTTAAAATTCCTTTTGCTAACTCAACCTTCAACCTCCATATTGACACTTGTTTCCATACCAAACTTATGGGTTCTTAGAACCTAAAAAAACCCATTCTTTTCAAAATATTGTGCCACTGCATGAAATTTGAACCCCTTGCTTACTCTTAAAATTCCTTTTGCTAACTCAACCTCCACATTGGCACACTTTTACCCATACCAAAGTTATGGGTTCTTAAAACCTAAAAGAACTCATTCTTTTCAACATATTGTGCCACTACATGAACTCTATGAATAATTCAAGCAAAGGTGAAAGTCTTATAGAGATGATTGACCATGCAAGTCAAGTCATATGGAATGATGATAGTACAGTCACTTATGATTCTGATTGACCATGCAAGTCAAGTCATATGGAATGATGATAGTACAGTCACTTATGATTCTGGATGATGATAGTAGAGTCACTTATTATTATGTATTTTATTTTATGATTTTGGATGATGATAGTAGAGTCACTTACCATTATTATGTACTTTATTTTATGATTCTAGATTAGTATTAGTATTATATTTTGATATTATTTTTGTTATCTTATTATTTGTTGTTTTAAATCAATAAACATATAATCTATAAGTACTTTACTTATTTTATCTGGTCATTCATAAGTATTTTGTGTATATGTTTTTGTTAGTGTTATAGGTATTCTTCATACTTTCACTATTTATTAAACCCTCTGAACACCTAGTTGAAAGCCTTATTTTTCTGAAAGTATTCATATATGTCTAGAGTGTAAGATTTGATTGAGTCATCCATCTCGATCCATTTGATTAAAACATTAAGAAATTATTAAGTTACCAGGCATCTCTGAGATACAACCTAGGAGAGTTTTTTGGAGTGATAACAGTTACATTCTTGATTTCCATTTGGATCATAAATGATCCCTTAAAATTTTAATATTGTATAATTAATTACTGGAAACTTATTTTTAATAAAAATAGAAAACACACACATATTACACAAAGATTTTATTTTGGAAATCTAAACCGAGAAAACCAACAACTTGTTTAGAGCTGCACTTATAATTTTTTACTCATCATACATCTTCATGGTTTATAATACAACATATATAGGATCACGCGGCATCCAAAACTGCTAATCCATTGACCTAGATCAGTCAAGAACCCTAATTCCTTAACCATAATTAGAAAACCATCAACGAAAACCATGTGCCGAAAAATTGCTAAAAACAAACGTAAAAACCACCGATTTTTTTTTAGGGACTCCACCTCCCTGTGACTCCCCTACGCGTTGGACACAACACAAACTATAGTTTTCGTCATGCAAATAATATAACACATACCTAGCACCCTCTTAGCACCTACGTCCCCAAACAATATCATAATAGACTTATCTTCATATTTTGTGGGTATTTTTTATATATTTCTCTAAGATGTTAACCAAATTCATAAATTGTATGATAATGTTTTTTCACAATAAGAGGTCTTCTCAGTCAACAAAGTTATCTCTAATGAGATACTATTTAATCTAGTGTGAGCCATAAAGGACCTAAACCATTCCTTTGTTTCAGTTGGATAATCCATCATCTCACTGAGATTTTAAAATAGTAGTAGTTGTAGTGTGAGGGTGCACTCTCCTCCCTAGATTTCCCATGATGAATAACACATATGAGTTGTATTAATGAAGAAACTCAATGCTCATATTGATTGTATTCACTCATTTGCTTTCATAAATAAATAGTTAATAAGTTATATGTATTAATTATTGACTTAATAAAGTACAATTAAGTGATTATTATTAATGGGGGCTTGGTTGGTTGGTAAAGTGGGGGTGTTGTTATTCCCTCCACCAAGGTTAAATTCCTTTTAGGTACATATTTATCTCTTGTGAGATGACGTGCCAGTACAAGAGAATTATTTAATGCAATTAGGCATAGGTGTAAGTCCTCTGCCACATTGGTAGAATAGATAACCCCAATCAAAATGGCTTAGTCAAAGATTTCTTTTGTAGCATGTAATACATATTTCCTCCACTGCAATATCCCATATCTAAGGATTTCATTTAGTTTTATTGTTTCAAAATTTTCAAAAAATGATTTCTAGTGTTTCATCTCTTATGAAACTATATTTTTTTCCCCAAGAAAAACTACACATAATACTTCTTTCTCAAAATATTCAAATGGAAGGTGGCTCAACCACTAACCACAATAGAAATTGGTAACCTTAAGGGACTCAATCAAATATAAACGTATGACATATGACCTCCCTTTCAAAAACATGTCTTAAGTGGATCCTTAAACTAATTGAACTAATCCTTGTAATTTCTTATTAAACTTTACATATATGAATTTCAAGTTTTTCTTATCAACATACAATAACTCTTTTCTTTTCAACTCTACAATTAAATACAAGGTATGTAAATATATCATAATTCATCTCTTAACAATATATCAATATTTCTCTATTAAAAATTCATATTTTACAAAATTATTCATTAATAAATGGACTAAGTCAAAGGATCGAGAAGTTGAGGGAGTTCTAATAGTAGTGAGGGAAGTTGTTAGGGTGGACCCATTCTTGAATGAATATATAACTATTTCTTAAAAACCTAGTTACCATAAATTGTTCATAAAAACTCCTTTACAAGCATCTCATTTTCAAAGGTATTAATATTTAAATAACATTTTCATGTTTTTTAAAAAATATTTATCACAAAAACTTATTTCTACATTATGAAATAAGGTTGATATTTTCAAATTTTAAATTCTCTTTTAAATCACATCTACTACATCAATTGCTAGTGTATTTAATTGTTGATCATTGGCCTAAGGTTTAAATGATATATTTTGGACATCTTTGAACTTCATCATTGACATAGCACCATTTTGAACATGTCAGAATCCAAGACAAAATATGGATGTAAAGTAACATGTCAATTCACATGTGATAAAATTTAGGCGGTCTAAAATCACTCTATGTAAACACACATACACCTAAAGCTAGGGTGTCCAAGTACTAACGCCTCTCCCCCTTACTTAATAATTTAAATATATGAAAAAAAATTGATAAAAATTGATAAAATAATAACTTTAATAAAAAAACGTAATAAAAAGTAGAGTAAATCATATATTTATTATGTTATTTAGGAAAATGTAATTAATTCAATATATAAAATTTACTTAACATTATATCTTTAATATGATCATGATGGTTGCCTCTCTAAAACCAAACAAGGTTTCATTTTTATATTTAAACATAGTGAAAATAAAAGAACCAAGTACATTTTGGTAAGCTAGAAGGTCTTGGAGAGCAATAGAGTTATGAAACTAGGTAATATTACATGTAATATTATTAAGGGTAAGGAAAGTTAAGAGGAAATGTTGCTCATTGTTAACTTCCATTGAATCACAAATTTCCAAATTCACTTACTCCAGGATGTTTTTAAGTTAGTCAAATGACTAGTTTCACTATAAATGTAATAAGTATTGATCCTAATTTAAGCAATATGCATTTTGTTTTTAAAGTTCATAATTTTAGAAAATTAATTTTGGTTAGCCAAATTAAGATTGATAAGATCTTTTCGTGTTTCAACTTCCTCTTGCGAATTATTTCATTGTCATTCCAAGTCTCATCTTTAAACTTCATAGGCATATAATATTTAATATTATCTACATTATTGATGTGATTCTCTTTGTTTACACTCCAACAATTAATCCAAGTCACACTGTGTCTAGCCCACATTCTTTTGAGTCTATGGTAGCTATTGTTCATGTTAGAAGCAATAATAGAGATTATATCCTTTCTCAATTTGAAAGCAATTTATGTTTATATTCTAATCATGACTTTGAACTTTGCAAATGTTTAGTCCCAAGAGTTAATTCAATTAGTAGATACTCTTGTACGAAGTGCATAAAAATCTTGGAATCAAATCTCATCAAGTTATTTGAGATTACCAACAACACATACAGTTGATGATTGATCCACCTTCCATCCAAAAAATCTGA